>JAIGNY010004206.1:425000-605000 GCA_020152595.1 Chiridota heheva
CTATGGCCCAAACCCCGATCGATCGATATATTCCCCAGTTCACTTTTTAGCCAAGATGCACTTCCAAAATATTCGAGCAAATGGTGTATTACCAGTGGTGTATTACCAGTGGTTTATTACCAGTTGTGTATTACCAGTGGTTTATTACCAGTGGTGTATTACCAGTGGTGTATTAGCAGTGGTGTATCACCAGTGGCGCATCACCAGTGGCGTATCACCAGTGGCGTATCACCAGTGGCGTATCACCAGTGGCGTATCACCAGTGGCGTATTATTAGTGGCGTATTACCAGTGGCGTATTACCAGCGGCGTATTACCAGTGGCGCATTGTCTTCAATTTTCAGGCAATTTTCTTCGGTTTTCGGGCAGTTTTTCTTCCGTTTTCAGGCAGTTTTCAGGCCTATCAATGTAAGTGCACACTGTATCATTGTGTTTCGTATGATTTGTATTTTTTTTACCTCATACGTTAGAGACGACAACTGGCCTTTAATACCCAGTTCCCACTTGAAATTGGCAACGGGCCTCGATTTAAAATATATAATTTTCATTTTATATATTTATTATTATAAAGAAAGAAAAAAAAATGATCAAACCACCTATTCTTCCCATTTGTGCGAATTACGATCTGGATCAAGATTGCATGCTTTTCTTTATTAGTTAAATTTAAGCTCTTAAATTCTATTGGCTTAAAGTTGTACACCACATGACTCCACCTTTGACCCATTCAGGGTTAGCCTTAAGAATACCACGAGGTTGGTCACCTGACACATTCTGCCCTATTTTTTTTCTCTCCAGGAAACTTCCTGCAGTATCGCTGACTGACTGAACTGCGTACCTGCACAAACATTGATTAGCGGCAATGTTAAATTTCAAAACATTACCATTTCAAAAATAGGCTTCGAATGTTTCGGAAAATCTTTGGATGATTGATTTAGACAATACCGTAAGTTATCCACCGCGAGGGTTGATGTTTATGAATGTTGTTAAAACCAAAAAAAAACCTAAGGTTACTCGTTATCCTAACTTTTTTAGGGACTCCCATGCCAAATCACAGGTGTTCATAGCGTTATGGCAACCTAGGCTATATACTTACTAGGCCTACATATAAATGTAGTAATTATATAGGTTGCCATAACGCTAGGAACACCTGTGTGCCAGATAACCTCACTTCGCCTAACGTTACTAGGCTAGTAGTAGTGAGCCATCATGTTAATACAGCACTATGGCCATTATCAGTTATGCAACGGATATGTAACATCACCGAAACAACAAACTTTACTTCCCATGGCTACTAACTTATTTCTTTACCTTGTAAACACGAAAAACTTAGTCCTCTGTGTTAAGCCTGGAGACGATCCCGAATCAAATGATGATATCACTGAGTAATAGCCTAACATTAGTTACACTACTGTATTATACACATCCCTCAGGCTCAGTACGGTTGACATTGGGATTGCCATTACGAGGGTTGTTAACTTATTGTATACAATTCCTGTTTTTAAAATTCATATGTAGAAAATTGATGATTGAAAAATAACTTACTTGTTGGATCTTCTTATACCAATTAGGCTAGTCTAAATACACTTTAAAAAAAAAAAAAATCCAAAATCTTTGCCTATTTAGCATCACGACAGGATAAAGTTCTCCAATTCAATGTTTTGTTTGCCATCTTTCTTAGTCACTGCACTTTTGTGATCAGCTATTCAAATGTTCGCAAATTATTATTTTAGGATGTACTGCAGGTTGATTTTTCGCTGACAGCAATGTTTTTTTTCTTATAATTTTATTATGTAGTTTTAGTATAAAAACTGCAAAAACAAATAAATAAAAACATCAAGAAATGTTTAGATTATATAATTGTACTTTACAATACACATCCCTCAGGGCCTCAGTAAGGGTTGACATTTTGATTGCCGTACAAGAGTTGTTAGAAATTAGGTACAATTCCTCTTTTTTTAAATTCACACGTAGAAAATTGATGATTGAAAAATAACTTACTTTTTAGATATTCTTATATCAATTAGTCTAAATAATACATTTTCCAAAAAACTTTTCCTAAATCTGCTGTACCTATTTAGCACCATGATGGGATAAATAAAGTTCTCCAAGATTTATATTTTGGTCACCATTTTTTTAGTCACCGCATGTTTGTGATTAATTATTCAATGTCTGCTAATAAGTTTTAGAATATTCCACTAAACTGCAAGTTGATTTTTCGCTGACACTTTTTTGTTCATATAATATTATTAAATAGTTTTGGTAAAGATAAATTCGCAAAAAACAAAGAAATAAAACATCAAGAAATGTTTAGATTATATAATTGTACTTTATAAGTATTATCTTAATTTTTTCCCCTAAATTATTCTAAAACATATTACCCCCACTAAAATGTTATAGCCCCGATAGCAGTGTTTTGAACTTTGGCCGTACTTTAGAGAGCTTGTCAGACGATTTTTACGGAAGAAAATTAGGCGAGTAATACTTTGATAAAAGTAAATAAAATCACCATAAAAAAGTTTTTGAAGACATGGATGGGCTTTAAACATCATGAATAAGTATGTGGGTGAAAAAAAAGTAAAATAGTTTCATTTTTACAAAGATCTTAAATCTGAGATTTTCCTATGTTTTAACACAAAGCTTAAAAATTTTGTTCTTTTTGTGAGGCCTCAAATTATTAATCGACAGCAATCACGCAACTTCAGCATACAGGAACAGATTAAAGTGAAAGAAATTATGGCCAAACAATGGTAAATGTCTCCATAACTAGACCCAGCCTAACCTACTGCCAAGTTGTGCTAGTCGCATGGTAAGCCTGATTTTAAACCACTTAAGGCAAAAACTTGCAATTTGTTTAAATGAAAACAAAATAATGACTAATCATTGTTCCAACTTAATTCCAATCCTTTGAAACAATGTATGATGATCGATTTGGGATATGGTGTCGCTTAGTTGAATTATCGGTAAAAATATATCAGTTTTGGTAAATTTGCATGTTTCGCGACAGATCCGAATTTCAACCACTAGCTGTGTGTATTAAAACATGCCAAAATACCCAGCAGGTAAACCAGTAAAACGTGCGATGTCCAATTGTTGTAAAATTTGATACAAACATTAATATAATGTTATTTTAATTAAACAATTAACTTATGAAGCATCTAATTAGTGAAAATGGAGTTTTTTTATTTAAAAATTGGTAATCATAACAATTTTGTCCGAATTTGCTAAGGTAGGTAATTTTAGGGGTGGTTGAAATTTAGGTCACTTACTGTAGACGACAATAAGGTAGCCTCCGCGAAGGTGCAACTCGCGAAACCTAACGTTAGGCTCCAATGGAAAATCCTATTGCATACAAAGACTGTTTAGAATGTCTCAAAACCTACGTAAAAACATACCTTTTAGAGCTTAGAATTTCGTCCTTATTCAAAGAATCGTTTATTACTTTTCTTCCTAAAAAAATCTTCTTCAGATATATAGAAATTGAGCAGAACACCTAAAATTTGTTCTTGCAGTATGGTCACAGAATTTTTTTTGAACTTTCTATGGTCCTAGGAAGTAAAATATTTACCCTCCCTGGTCTCACTGGCAGGAGGATTTTTACAAACAGTACATTTTTTCAGGGTGGCCTTTGCAGCAATGTGAGAGAGTTGAACACACAATTACAATGACGGGGTCATCGCCTGCGTATTCGGTTATGATAGTACAAATGCTATCACGAAACGCTTAATACGACCCGGACGAGAACACAGGTACGATGTACGGACAAACATAACATCGACAACCAAGTCAATGTCCACGGCCTTTGATAACCAGTTGTGGTGCACTGGCGTGTCTACCCACCCTAGGCTTGAACCCAGGGCCTCGTGGTCTGTAGACAGGTATAATAACCACTACACCACAGTAGGTAGATAGCAGCAATGTAAACAATAAAGTCTAGATATATTTAACAAAAAAGGACACTTTTCTTTCAATTGACCTAAACAGGAAAACTTTATACTGAATAAAGTTGTTGATGTTTGTTTAATTTTTTGCACTTTTTGGCACATGCCAGGGAACGCACACGCAAGTCACAATTGACTTGTTTTTAGTGTGAACCCAAGGAATTTGCCAGGATGGATAGTGGATGAATGCTGGGGTTAACATGCTGCTCTTTTTGAGAAGTGTTTAGAGAAGGGGGTGAGTCTCGTACTATCAGGGTTGATGGCTTTACGTCCCCTCTGAAGGACGATGAGCGCTGCTGGCCACTCCTCCCAAAGGTTCGGTGGCGGAAAAGGTGTGATGCAGAAGACAAACCTCTGTGCTATATCATTCTGCATATCTGTGGAAAAATCGCTGGTTTAATCGTTGTTGGACTCAAACCTGGGACCTCCAGCATCTCAGTTGTTTGCTCAGCCGACTAAGCTACGTGCCTCCTTTGGGTGTTGAGGTGGTTAATCTTAGAATATGACCAGGACTGCATTGTGGGTATTTTGTACTATGCAATATTTGTTGGTTCCGATGTGATAGCATCAGGAACCTATGTGGTCATGAAGGTGTATGTATGTGCGTGGGTGTTGGTGTGTGTGTGACGCCAAGCTTTTAGTATAGCATAGCATAGCAAGGTTTAACGTCCCGAAAGCATCCAGGGCTTTATATCACCCATTAGGATACGAACCCAGGACGTGCGGATGAGAGGACAAATTACTAAACCATATAGGTCATGACCTTGAACAAAATATTTGGCACAGATTTTGCAAATTTCATTAATTACACCTTTCAAACACGATATCTCAAGAACGGTAAAACTGGATTCATGTCATATTTTTTACACAGGTAGCCCTTGGTTCATAGATGTGCCTTATTGTTTTTGTTGATGATGTCATGCATATTAATGAGTGGGCGGTTTTAACGTAAAAATCTTAAAATGCAAATATTTCAACAACCGTATGTCTGTTGTGTTTCATATTTGACATAAGAATGTTGTTAGCTGGTATCCACATGGGCATGGTATAAAAATGTTGAATCTCATTATTATGTGCAGTGGGTGGATCTTAAAGTGGTTTTGCCAAATAAAGCTTGTAAACATGTAATCTCCAGAATGACAGGTTGGATTTATGTCATATGTGGTACACATGTAGTCCATGGCCTGCAGATGTGCCCTAGTAATTTGGGGGGTAATGACATGAATATTACTTAGTGGGCGGGGCTTAATGTAAAAGTCTTGAAATACTCTTATTTCAATAACTGTTTGTCCGTTTTGTTTTATATTCAGTGTATTAATGTTGTTAGCTAGTGTCGACATGCTTATGGTATAAAAACGTCAAATCTCATTAATATGCAATGTATAGTGGGTGGGGCTTAAAGTTGTTTTGCCAAATGAAGCTTGTAAACATGAAATCTTTAAAACGATACATTGGATTTATATCATATGTGAAACACAGGTAGCCCATGGTCTGCAAATGTACCCTATTAATTTGGGTGGTGATGTTATGCATATTAATGAGTGGGCGGAACTTAATGTAAAAATCTGCAAATGCTCATATTTTGACAACCGGATTTCTGTTTTCATATTTGGTGTTCTTATATTGTTATTACTTAATGTAAATATACTAGTGTAGCATAACATAACATAATATAACATATTAGGATAACAGGCTAAGAAGGGTGAGCCACCCCGATAAAAAGCCCAAATTAACACCACCACCACCACCACCACAAAAAAAAAAAATGCCCAGAACTTAAAAAAAAAAAATAAAAGACGCCCAAAGAACTGATCATTGTTTACTTTGAAATGTGAACAGAATTGGAGCTAACTACCCACTGAGGCAAACTATTCCACTCATTAACAACTCTTTGCGAAAAGCTAAAACGCTGATTATCTATCCGTGAGAACTCTTTGGGCTACTTCAAACTGTTACCACGTGTCACATGAGGATTAGCTGAAACATGCAAGAAATTACAGGAAGTCAAAGCATCACTACCAGATAGAATTTAAAAACCTGAATCATATCGCCATGTACTATTCTCAACTCAAGCATGGTCAAACCAAGAATTAGCAACCTAGATTCATAAGAGAGAATAAGTCAGGAATAAGTCTAGTGGCTCTTTGCTGAACCTGCTCCAAATTGAACATATCCTTCTTATAAAAGTGTGCATATGTTACATGATGTAAAATCGTTAAATCTCATTAATATGCATGGTGAGCGGGATTTAATGTGGTTTTGCCAACAATAGAGCTCGTAAAGATGAACACTCAAGAATGAAACATTGATGTCAGATGTGGTACTGTGATTATAAACATTGTATGGCTGATGAAGTTATCATTCCTTTTGTTGTAACTTTCACATCCAAAAACATTAAAGCAGTTCAGTTAATTGATGTGCATGTCAATCTTTTGTTGAATTTTAGAGTTTCTTCATGATTTGTTTGTATTTTGATATCACAACACATTAATGCAAGTACATGCATGCATTGTTCTGTACAAAACACTTCATTACAATAGCCATTCAGTGCCTACCTTATCCCTAACATCTCAATGATAAACTAAACATTGATCATGATGTACTAAATATTAATCATGATGTACTAAATATTAATCATAATATTCAAATATTCTTCATGATATACTGAAAATGAAGGATTATATAATAATATTTATAATGATATATACCAAATATCATGATAAACTAAATATTTATCATGATATACTGAAAATACACAATGATGTACTAAATTGATATTGATTTGAAAAGTAATTATCATATGCAAGTGTATTTTAATTAAAGGAAAAATGAATGATTTGATACAATTTTTAAAATATCAATCGTAATGGTTCCATGTTCTCGCGGTCATAGCATGGCTTGACAAGCTAAAGGACCCAGATTCAATTCCCGGTAGGTTTTATTTACCAGTGCTTTACAACTGGTTTCAAACCCACCATCCACAACCTCTCCCATGTTGACAACCTTCACATTACCTGTCTTAGAATAGGTCACACCCACCTCACTCACTCCCACCTCCTTATTGGCTCCCCCAACCCCTCTGCAACAATTGCCATTGCACCCTCACAGTCACATCACGTTCTCCTTGCTTGCCCCCTGTACAACCTTCCCAGAGCTTCCCTCGCTCCCCACAACTCAATAGCCGAGCTCTTCCATTAAAACCTTCTGTATCAAATTATCTCCTTCCTTCATCATGCCTCCCTCTAGAACCATATTTAGTCCTCCTCTCCCACCCCCTCTCTCTACTTTGTTTTTTTTCTTTACCCAAGCACCTCTTTCGATCCCAGCTTTCTGGCATTTAGTTCTCGTGTTTCTCTCAATCTCCCCCTGTTTTTTTCCTTCCTACCTCTGGTATGATCTAAGCTCTCGGGCACAATTTGACCCTTGCTGTCATGGTGCCGTTAAGCCCTCATCAAACAAACAAACAACTGGTTTATCAAACAGCTGTGGACATCTCTATATATATATAACCTTAGTTGTTGAGAAGGGGATGTAACTGGTGTAGCGGTTATCATACATGTCTACAGACCACGGGGCCCTGGGTTTAAGCTTGGGTTGGGTAGACACGCCAGTGCAATGCAATTGGTTATCAAAGGCCGTGGACATGGACTTGATTGTCGATGTTATGTCAGTCTGTACGTCGCACTTGTTTTCTCCGGTCGTATTAAGCGTTTCGTGATAGCATTGTTACTATCATAACCGAATATGCAGGCGATGACCCCGTCATTGTAATTGTGTGTTCACTCGTCATCGTCGAAGGGGATGTAAAATAACCAATCTACCTACTTGCGTACCGCAAAGTTTATCACTGCAGTATATAGTCAGAGTTAAATGGATTTTTTTAACTTCATGTACTATGGGATAAGAAACTTCTTTATAACATGTTTTTCATGTGGATTACACTTTTGTAATACAGTATGTTTTCAATATTCCTTCAGAATCTTACTCAAACAGGTTGTTGTTTTACCACATGAAGCTGTCATAATGGTTTGTTTTACCACATGAAGCAGTCATAATGGTTTATTTTACCACATGAAGCAGTCATAATGGTTTATTTTACCACTTGAAGCAGTCATAATGGTTTATTTTACTCATGAAGCAGTCATAATGTTTGTTTTACCACATGAAGCAGTCATAATGGTTTATTTTATTTTAATGGTTTGTTTTACCACATGAAGCAGTCATAATGTTTGTTTTACCACATGAAGCAGTCATAATGGTTTATTTTACCACATGAAGCAGTCATAATGGTTTATTTTACCACTTGAAGCAGTCATAATGGTTTATTTTACCACATGAAGTAGTCATAATGGTTTGTTTTACCACATGAAGCAGTCATAATGGTTTGTTTTACCACATGAAGCAGTCATAATGTTTTGTTTTACCACATAAAGCAGTCATAATGTTTGTCTTACCACATGAAGCAGTCATAATGGTTTGTTTTATCACATGAAGCAATCATAATGGTTTTTACCTCATGAAGCAGTTATAATGGTTTGTCCCATTTTATGGACACACTTTAATTCAATGACCTTTACTCTATTTTCTTCAAAAGAAAAGTCGGATATCTCAAGAAAAATTGCCTCAATTCAAGATGTCATCTCGGAAATTACAGAGACTTGGTTTGGCGCCTGAGTTGATCATGAGATTGAAACGACATGGTATATATACATGCAAGGTAATGCACTGCTTTTTGATAATCCTACAAGAGTAACTTAAGAGATTAACTGGTAACAATTTTGATGGATATTTTTCGTATTTTCTTGCTTTTAGATATAATTTGAAACATCTCCGTGTGATACATTAATGCTTTAACATTTTACATACAGATGTGACGATTGATAATCAGTCAGTCAATTATTTATATCTGTTTGAGTCAAATCCATATTCTCATTTTAATCATCAATGAAAATAATTACAAAACTAGCCTGCAGTATCTCTTAAAAAGCAAAGTACCATGGTATACTAGAATGCTGTAATTCTCACAATTATGATGGATACTTTTCAACATTTTATTGAGCCACTGTTTTTGTAAATCGTTATCGCTTCCAGATTCAAATGCATATAAGGACAGGTAGCAAGAACTTGAGATTAACTAACGGAAGATATGTTTGTATTATGTGTATGTACTAAATGTTTGAAATAAAGTTTGTATTAAATTCAATTTAGCATTGCAGAAATTTTCATTAAAATCAGCAATTTGGATTTTAAAGGAGCACTAGACCAAAAAGTAAGGGCCGCTTATTTTTGCGAATTTCACAGATATATCATCCACATCAGATTGATAAACTTCATGCCTCCATAGCCCACACGACGTGAGGGCAAAGGTCACTCGAATATTTGTTTTTAATTAGAAAATTGCTATACCGTTGCGTGTTAGATAAGCATTTGATTTTTTGGGGACCCCTAAAAATACGCCCTCACTTTTTGATATAGTGCTCCTTTAAGGCATTAAAACAATGAATTGTGGAAATTTTATGAAAATTTATGACGTCAAAGACAACTCTATGAAATTCCTTAGGTGAACATATTCAGACCCTTAGCTTTGCTGTTTTACGACCCGCCTCTTTGTGGGCCCGCCCTTCCCCCTGGGGTCCGCCCTGCTTCTCATGAGAAAAATCAATACAAAATTGTAAAAAATGTTTTAGGATTTTTTATTTTTTTAACTTAGTAATCTTAATTAACCTCATAAATGAATACAGAACACAGAATGATAGCATAGTAAGCAATTGTCCTGTTTGTAAAGGGGACCTTGGACTCCATGCGGAAATGACGCAGTGCTTCGCGCACGCATTAATGTGCCCCCAAACAAGTCTAACACCCTGCCCCTATTTAAATCAAGCTAGGGGTCTAATATTGTATTTCAATAGTTCACCAACATTCTTTGAATGGGAGCATTTGAATATGATGAATTAGTTCTGAAATGGAAGAGTTGTGTGACTGAGTCAAAGGTAGTACAAGGAGATTTGACGAGAGTGAACAGCCTACCTGTTCATACACGTTTCATTTTTCGCAGATGTTGTAGACTTTTAAAGGTTGGGTTGAATTATCCTATTGTAGAAGAAACTATTGACACAAACAGAAAAACCTGACTTTTTGTTCTTTTCTTAGGATTTTCTCTCCAAAAATGATTTGGAATTAATGCGGATGACTGGCCTAACCAAGTTCAATCTGAGGGAGTTGGTCTTGAAAGTTAGCCGAGCATGTGCTCCATTACCAGTAAATGTGAGTATTAGGAACCAATTGAAGCAGATTCTAAAATCTATCGCCACCTACAATCTTTCAGGACCAGGGTTGGTAGCTTGTCTTAAGTGTAAAAAGCCAAATACGTTAAATCAACTAAAAAAAGCCAATTGTGTAATGAAGTAAAAAAAATTCCACATTTTGAAAGGGATTGGCCACTGGCAGGTCCCAGGGTCTCATGTACTGTAAAACCAAAAAAAAGTTATTATGAATTTAGGTGAACACATTTAAAATGGTCCAAATGTCATCAGAAAGTATTTTTACTTTCTTCTTATCCTCCATCAAAGCCTTTATAAAAGGCCAGAATAAGCCAAATAACATAATTTACAGTCAAATATTTTCCAAAAATCCAAAAAAACAAACCGAAAAGCCAAATTATCAAATGATGTTTTTTGTGTCTAAAAACGCCAATTATATTTTTTTGCAGCCAATCAAGTCTTAAAAAAAACACATTTTTTTATATTTAGCTTTAGGACACTTGACTTCAACTATGCCTGTACTTTGCTTTGAATGCTTACCTTGTTCTAATTTGTATACAATTGCTATCTTTGTGTGTGAAAAGGATTTCACATGAATAATTGGTGTGGGGGAGGGGGGAATTACAAATTTGATGATAGTACTTTGTAAATGGTAGCACACCCTGTGAACCATCATCAAAGGTAGTGAATCAAGTCATATACTTCCTTGAATCCATAATATGAAATAAAATTTCTTGTAACTTTTAAATGGTCAAATTTCACCTAATTTTATTTATTTTGATAATGTTTGAGGCAATTTAGTAAGAAAGTCCATGAATTTTTGAGTACATTTTCTTGAGTCACTCCTTTCGCCTACCCTCTCTGCAGGAAAAGTATTTTTTGCTTCTGGATATCCAGCCATGCTGGCATCCCTGGCAATTACAAAGCTGATTCAGCTGCTAAGCTTGTCCTCAACCTCCCCCTACCCCATTTCCCAAAAGCCTTTCTTTTGACATCAAACCGCTTATCGCTTCCCTTGGTCGTGACCGCTGGCAAACCTCATTGGGACTCAGAAATTGATAATAAACTCCATATCATCCAGCCCACCATTCTGATCAAACCCACCATCCACAACTTCTCCCGTGTCGACAACGTTCACAGTACCATCTTAGAATAGGTCACACCCACCTCACTCACTCCCACCTCCTTATTGGCTCTCCTTGTTCTCCTTGCTTGCCCCCTGTACAATTTTCCCAGAGCTTCCCTCGCTTCCCACAACTCAATAGCCGAGCTCTTCCAGAAAAACCCTCCGCATAAAATTATCTCCTTCGTTTATCATGCTTCCCTGTACATCCATATTTAGTCCTCTTCTCCCACCCACCTCTCTACTTTGTTTCTTTCACCCAAGTACCTCCTCTCTCTATCCCAGCTTTCTTGCTTTTAGTTCTTGTGTTTCTCTCAAACACCCCCTGTTTTCTTTCCTTCCTACCTCTGGAATGATCTAACCTCTCAGGCACAATTTGAACCTCGCTGTCATGCTGCCATTAAGCCCTCACCAAACGAACAAACAACAAAATTCTGATATTTAAAAAAAAAATTGAACATTCTTTCATTAAAGAAATTTGTAGACAGGGAACTGCTTGGCATAAGTTGACTGGATGAGACCCAAAGAAGTGAATGGTAAAGCTATCTATATCACCTTGTTTGCTTGAATTACATGACAAACTTTTCTAGGGTGCTTAGAGGGGGAGGTACAGGTGGAAAATTGCTCCCAAAACATTTGTCAAAAAAGGTAGTACTGCCAGGCTAGGCTGTTGGAGGAATTACTTCTTTGTTAAGCAACCAATCAACTGCTGGGGGATTTGTTACCAACCAATCAACTGCTGGGGGAATTTCCCCTTTGTTATCCAACAATCAGTTGCAGTTGCTGGACATTAATGCACGCTTGTATTATCTTCATGTATAATGCATATATGATTAGCGTTTGAAAGCATACGCTCGGTCCCATACCCTGCATGACTTGTGCGGACGGCCAAGAAACCCCAGTTTTTGATGGTTTGACGAGATTCTTCTAGCATATAATTGGTCTATTATGGACTTGTGAATTTAATGACATTATTTAAATAAGTTTTCCATAAATCAAGTATCATTGATTTTCAGTCATGTATGTTTTAATAAAAAATCTTTGGTGCAGGCCTTATCCTTGTATGAACGATCAGGTCATGAGTGCTTATCCTTCTTCCCAACATCATTGCCTGCTCTGGATCACTTACTACATGGTGGCTTCCCACAGGGTACCATCACAGAGGTAAATCACCCATTTTGCTCACTTATCATTTTCCACATCGTTCAGTTGTTTGCTTCTGTGTTAGGATGACTTAGCTTTCCCTTTGTTGCTGGATAATTGCTATTTGCTACCAAATTATACAAATTTCTATGTAAGCTTGTAACATCAGAAAGAGACAACTGTATTTCAATCCTTCACAAATGTTCCTTGGCTGCTTTAGTGGACGATAGGATCGCCAAGTCTGTGGGGTGCTGCAATGTTCATTATCCTATGGCAAGGGACACGAGGGAAGGTTCATGAAGCCTGTTCATGATGAACATCATTCATATTTGAAATAAAGACAACAAATCTAAAAAGGAAATGAAATATATTTTTTAAAATGTTAAAACATATTGAATGTAAAATTAACTCCAGAAGTCAAGTTAAGTGCATCGTGATTTTAGATTTTTGTGCTTTTCCTGACTGCATATTTCAAAGAGTGAATAAGTTATCAAACATTTTTTGGTAAATCGATTTGACTAAAAATTGGTAAGAAATTTTTCAATTTTTCTCCTTGAATTTTCTTATCAGAGAGGCAAGTGCCCTTATCAGGGAGGCAAGTGTCCTTGTCTCTGTAGATATGCTACTCTTTCAGAATAGTATGATATTATTTGACAGAAATTCATAACTACAATTGACTTTTCTTTTGCAGATTGCAGGCCCTCCAGGGTGTGGCAAGACCCAATTCTGCATGATGCTGAGTGTTCTAGCTACTCTGCCGGCAAGTTTACAAGGCCTAGATGGAGCTGTTGCATACATCGACACAGAATCAGCTTTCTCGGCAGATAGGTCAGTTTGTATCATAAGTGGTCATGGTTACTGTTTAGATAAACTGATAATGAGCATTTAGAAATAACATTTTTATTGATTAATGTCTTCAAACAAGTGTTTATTATTTCCCATTAGGGTGTTTCAGCTGACGTCATGAGGTCACGTGACTTTGTTTACATCGCCATTTTGTTGGGCGAGAACGATCGTCTGCTGTACACTTATTTAAACTTACAAACGTTTGCATGTTGTTATATAAGATAGTTTTGTAAGATAATTATGCCGGAATCTTGCTGTGCCATTGGTTGCACTAATAGACATGTGTGGGGGAATAAAAAGACGTTGTCTTGATTTCTATCTGATTCTGATCGACGTTTGAAATTGGTTTCTGCTGTACGACGCAACAGCTTTCAACCTTCGGTATAGGATTTGCAGTGAGCACTTTATACCAGGTATGTAGGCATTGTCTGCGTATAATGAACAATCAGATGGCCTTCACATAAAAGTTACTCTTCGTATACCCGGTGAATATATAAAACGTTAGGAAAATATGAAGTAAAATCCCCAACGCGAACGAAAACAATAAAATTCGCTGAACTGGTAGGTAGGTAGGTTAGCAGGCAGTATGTTTGTTGTACGTGTGATGTGACAGAGCTGTGTGAAGACGCGTGAAACACAATGACGCTTGCCGGGCAAAATGGCTTTCAGATAAGATAGTCACTTGATGAAATCCCTCTATTGGTCACAGTTCATCACAGCATCATGCTATGAAGATTTAGAGAAATATTTGGTGTGACTGGTGAAGCTCTTCAATGGTGTATCTCATTTCAAGAGTAAGTGGAACCATGTTCATGTGGCTGGGGCAGATGTCACCAAGGTAACACATGGTGCTCCTTAATGAAATCCCTCTATTGAAAGCTATATAGACAGGAAGAAATCTTTTATATTTATCAGAAAGAGCGTTAAATTCTTAGTCACCTGTATGTTTTTATTTCAATTAACGCTTGTTAGAAGTTTGAAGAATTTGATGTGTATTACTGTATGCAAAAGTTGTGATGTATGGAAGAGAAGACAGCTAAAAATCTTGAAATTTCTTTTCTGAATTTAAGTCACTGAAAATCGTCAGACTGTTTTCTTTAGTCAATGCTTGATTAAAGTTGGGATGGAGATTCAAAATCTCTGGATCATATATAACTGCTTTCATTCAAACCTGAAACTAAAATGCAACAGCTCCCTCAACATCCTCCGACTCTTCTCCAACACCACTTAAGGTGCGAACCGCTATGCTCTCCTCAAAATTTTCAGGCTCACCATTCGTGCAAGCTTGACTATGGCAATATTGTCTACTGTGTCGCTCACAACTCATACCTTAACCACATCAACACTGTCCATAATGAAGCCCTCAGGCTTTGTCTAGGTGCTTACAGGACCTCCCCAATCACCAGCCTTCATGTTGAAGCCAACGAACCCCCATTTGTACTTGAATGTAGAAAGCTTAGCCTCTCCTATGCTTTTAGAGTCCTCATCAACACCCAGAACCCTGTTTACAACCTCATTAGGTACCTTGAATTCCCTCTTTGATAGGACTAAAACCCTATCCCCTCTCTTCAGCTTACGCATTAAATCAGACCTCTTCCATCTCAGCATCAACCCCAACACTCTCGGCACCTTCTCCTGGCCCACTTTTCCTCCTTGGGCCACCCCCCTCCCTTCTGTCCACCTGGGCCTCTCCAATCATCACAAAACTCAAAGCCACCCTAACCTCTTCATCAATCTCCACAACCAAATCAAAGACCAACTCTCAAATTACACCTCCATCTATACTGATGGCTCCAAGGAAGGCAACAAGACAGCTGCTGCTGCCGTTATCCAAGACATCACCCTCAGTAGCAGACTTCTGGAATACTCATCCATCTTTTCAGCCGAGGCTAAGGCCATTCTCCTTGCCCTTAACTTTATTGAGTACTCTCCGCTCAGCCACTTTGCAATTTTCTCTGACTCAAAGCTGTTCTTACTATTTTACTCAATCTTAAATGGGATAACCTCACATGCCACCTCCTCTTCCGGAAACTCCTTTTTCCCACCCTCTGCAGGAAAAGTATTCTTTTCTTCTGGATACCCAGCCATGTTGGCATCCCAGGTAATGACAGGGTTGATGCAGCCGCTAAGCTTGCCCTCAACCTCCTCCCTGCCCCTTTTCCACAAACCCTCTCTGACATCAAACCGCTTATCGCTTCCCTTGTTCGTGACCGCTGGCAAACCTCATGGAACTCGCAAATTGATAACAAACTCCATGTCATCCTGCCCACAATTTCGATCAAATCCACCATCAACAACCTCTCTCATATGGACAACGTTCATATTACCTGTCTTAGAATTGGTCACACCCACCTCACTCACTCCCACCTTCTTATTGGCTCCCCCAACCCCTCAGAATTGGTCACACCCACCTCACTCACTCCCACCTTCTTATTGGCTCCCCCCAACCCCTCTGCAACAATTGCCATTGCACCCTCACAATCCATCATGTTCTCCTTACTTGCTCCCTGTACAACCTCACCAGAGCTTCCCTCGCTCCCCACAACTCAATTGCTGAGTTCTTCCAGAAAAATCCTCCGAATAAAATTATCTCCTTCCTTCATCATGCCTCCCGCTACAACCGTATTTATTTATCCTCTTCCACCCCCCCTCTACTTTGTTTTTGTTTCAACCACGCACCCCCCCCTCTCAATCACAGCTTTCTGACCTTTTGTTCTTGAATTTCTCTCATTCTCCCCTGTTTCTTTTCCTTCCTACCTCTAGGATGATCTGACCTCTCAGGCACAATTTGACCTTCGTTGTCGTGGTGCCGTTAAGCCCTCATCAAACAAACAAACAAACCATTCAAACAATGATGGAGAAGGATTGAAAAAAGAATAAGGAATAAGAAAATTCAAAAGTTTTTTATTTCTGATGCCACAAATTAATGTATGTGCTTCTGTCAAAGAAAACACTCAGATTTTGAAGATAAGTGAGTGGAGTGAAAATTATATTTTCAACATGGAATGATAGATGCTGAACAAAGTGTAGTCCCCCTGAGGAGCATATTACAAGGAACTCAGTTTCATCCTCGTTTTACTTCAGCTTATTTGCTACCATCTAAGTCTACACAAGCAGATCGTTTGAAAAAAGCACACACAGCATCCACTGGATCTTGGGGTCATCAACATACATATGATACTGCATGCTATGCTAGCGAAGGAAGTCACCAATTGGAGCTGTGTGGAGAGTGATGGACAATGGTCCAATGACAGACAATGCCTTAAGGAGCACCATGTGTAACCTTGGTGACATCTGAATCTGCCCCTGCCACATGAACATGGTTCCCCCTACTCTTGAAATGAGATACACCATTGAAGAGCTTCACCAGTCACACCAAATATTTCTCTAAATCTTCATAGCATGATGCTGTGATGAGCTGTGACCAATAGAGGGATTTCATCGCTAACTTTTATTCATCTGGAAGCCATTTTGCTAGGCAAGCGTTGTTGCATTTCACACAGCTCAGTCACATCACACACACAACAAACATACTACTTGCGAACCTACTTACCAGTTCAGCAAATTTGATTGTTTTTGTTCGCGGCGACGATTTTACTTCATATTTTCCTAACGTTTTATATTTTCACCGGGTATACGAAGAGTAACTTTGACGTGAACACTATCTGATTGTTCATTATACGCAGACAAAGCCTTACATACCAGGCATAAAGTGCTCACTGCAAATCCTATACCGAAGGTTGAAAGCGTTGCGTTGTACAGCAGAAACCCACTTGGAACGTCCATCAGGATCAGATGGAAATTGAGAAAACATCATTTTATTCCCCGGCACACGTCTATTAGTGCAACCAATGGCACAGCAAGATTCTGGCATAACTATCTTACAAAAATTATCTTATATAACAACATGCAAGCGTTTGTAAGTTTAAATAAGTGTACAGCAGACGATCGTTCTCGCCCGACAAAATGGCGATGTAAACAATGTCACGTGACCTCATGACAGCTGAAACACCCTAATAGTCCTAGAGATCGTTGTCAAAAAATCCAACATGAGATACTTGACAAACTTCTGTTCAGTGAGTGCCTGTTATTTTAGATACTAAGAAGAGCACTTACTGTACTGCATGATATATGTAGATGATTCACATATGTTTTATAAGGTTTTAGAATTTAAAATACTGTAAAATGGTCAAGTTGTAACTGATTTTGATGAAACTTTGTTATAGCATATTTTTTTTCCATTTAAGCCCAAGTTTGTGCTACCTGTTTGTAGATCTTTCAGACATACAGCATGTCTCAATTGCATCTTTTCCCACCTATTCTTTGTTGAACAGTCAACACAAATTGATAGATTAACAGATTACGGAAATCGTACATAATTTTAATCAACAATCTTTAAAATAATTTAGTAAAAAAATGGTTCCTTTGGTCTTCGTTCTTTTGGAAGTAACACGGTGTATCGGATGAAAGTAAGCATTCAGCTTTCTGAGAGATTCGAATCATGAAAGCAACATAAACGGTTTCTGAGAATGCATGTGTCAAAACATATCACGGAAAGTGTACATAACTTCCACAATTTAATCAAATAAACGATTCCTTTTGTCTTCGTCCGTTTGAAAGTAACAAGGTGTATTGGATGAAAGCAAACATTCAACTTTCTGAGAGAGATTATTATCAATTAACAATTTTTAAAACCATTTAGTCAAAGAAACGATTCCTTTCTGAGTTTTCATATTTATCCAATAGGGTTCTAATGTCAACATCAATGACCAGAATGAAATAAAGTATCTTTTGCTAGTATGGCACATGGAAAATGTAATACAATAATACTTATAACAGGTTATCCCTCCCCCTTGGTGGTCTTATGAACTCTGACAATTTTCTTTTTATCCGTAATGTTACAACCTATTTAGACTTTGTTTTTGTTGATTAGTCTCACACTCCTTTGTTTCTTTAACATTTGTTTTGTAGATTGGTGGAAATTGCAAGGAGCAGATTTCCCAATCACTTCAAGGAGGATGAAAAATTGATGCAGCTGTGTACAAGGGTGCATATTTATCAGGAGTTAACATGCAAGCAGCTCAGTGATAGGTTAGTCATCAATGTAAATGCTAATTGCACAATGGTATATAATACTTAGTGCTGTCACGACATGGCTCTATTACGTATCGATTATCGTGGAGAAAAATATCGCGATATATTGGTATATCACGATACTTTTCAAGAAATTGACTCACGACACAAATTGCTAATATCACTAACGTTACCTTTATGATAAATGCAAGAAAAAATAATTTGCAGATCTAGTAGACGACATGATCGCGTGACTATATTATGTTCATCACGCATCACACACGTGTTTGGTAATTCAGCCAATGTGGCCATGAATCATCGAAGTGAGAATGAGAGGCATGTTCTGGGCCAATTTTTTTTTTTTTTTGCCAACTTACATTGAAATGTGCCAGTGTGGGGTGATGGAGCACGATTTTTAATTGGTTTGACGCTATTTTTGCACATTTTTAATGGCCTAAACTAGACTTTTAGATTTAATACCGTAATGCTAGAATTGTAACGTACTAAGTAGCCTAGCCTAGTTGCGCGAAAATTTTTAGTTGATTATTAGTTTTTGGTATCGCGATATGTCGTGAGAGGCATATTTCATATCCTGGGAAAAGAGATATCGTGATAATCTGATGTCATGACAGCACTAATAGAAAGGTAAATTGTTAGAAGAATTTAAAGCATTAAAGATATTGGATAGACAAAGCTAGAGGATGACATCTTGTAGGTCCAAGGTTGTAAAAAAGTTAGTTGTTTTACAGTTTCAAAACATTCACATTGTCTTTGGTTTTAGAGCAGTTTCTTTCTTCTTGTTCCCTTCTTCAATTAACCTTTCTGGGTTTAATGATTGACAGTTTGTTTTAACCAATTATTGCACGAATTTGCTTAGCAGCAAAATTTGTGTAACTAAGTGGGGGCAAACATCCTACGCGGTACTGGTACAGTACAGCTAGCTAACGGCACGAGCTCATGCAGTCAATGCAACATACTGTACAAAACAAATTTCTACACACAGACTGAGTGATGGCAAAATGGTGAACAAAAATTGCGCTTATGGGGGCTTTGTAAATCTGATTGCTGTTACCCAGAACAGTTAGCAAACTGAATTTTGTTTATCCTATTTGCTAAACACTCTAAAAATCTGGAGAAGTGCCATAGATAAATCAAAGCTTGCAGCAGGCCTCGCGAACATCTAAATATCAATGCATTGGTAATGCACGATTGCGGATTTGAGGTTTGTTTTTCCCACATAGTTACCGCGTTGCCATGGTGGGTGTGGCCTATTTGGAAACCTGGAAAGGTTAATTTTGTTGCTTTTTAGTAAAACAATACTAATGTAAATACTAGTTAAAATGAACATTAGGTTCAGTAGATAAATCTTTGAATATGGAAAATAGCATTGTTTAATTTTCAAATAATACTAAATTTGTACTCTAAAGCTCAACACTGTGTGAACTAATCTTTCCAAATTAATTCCAGTGATTGAAAATTGGTGGTGGCGCCTGGCAGCATAAAATTTGGGGACAAACGCCCCTCAAAATTATTTGCACATAGGGTCACGTAATTAGCTGTTGAAAAAGCTGAAAAGATAGTAGAGACAATTCGCAGACGTATTTAAAGAATAATAACTTCTCACCTCACCCCCACCTCCCACCCGCAACATTTTCTCCTCTGATTTGGACGATTTGGCAAATCGATCATGGCAAGAAGTGGGAAGGAGACAAGCCCCCCCACACTTATTGAAAATAATAATAAAAAAAAAAGATTTTCTTATTAGATGTTAATTGCAGGTCCAAAAACGTTTTGCCCAAATCAGCTGTTTAACCTTTTGGCACAATTTAACTGATGCTGCTGAAACCCGGCAACCTTCAGAATTAGCACACATGAAAGTAGAAAGGCTCCAAAATGTTTTATATCATTAATAACGTGACAGAAATTCTACTGCAAAAACAGGTTGACTTTGGTTGGGCAGACCTTACAAAAATTGTCTTTGACTAGGAATAAACTTCAAATTTTCGACTGTTGTCACAGACTTTCAATATGAAAAGCATTTTGGTTACGTGTTTTTGTTGTTTAACCACTCGTGGTACATGTATCCTTCACTTATTTAAACAAGTCCGGACTGGAGATAGGTCAAGAGAAAAGCTGAGATGAGGAAGGTTCACATGAATTAAATGGGGTAGCCCCACATCCCACCTCATCCTCTGTAAACTCCTTTTCCCTCCCCTCTGCAGGAAAAACATTCTTTTCTTTTAGATACCCAGCCATGTGGGCATCAATCCCTGGCAATGACAAAGCTGATTCAGCTGCTAAGCTTGCTCTCAACCTCCCCCCTAGCCCCTTCCCCAAAACCCATTCGGACATCAAACCGCTTATCGCTTCTCTTGTAATTGACCCTGGCAAACTATCTGGGACGCCCAAACAGATAAAAACTCCACAACATCCAGCCCACCAGTCTTGTCCAAATCGTTATTCACAATCTATCTCGTAAAGGCAACGGCTACAGTACCTGCCTCAGGATTGGCCACACCCACCTCACACTCCCACCTCCATAGCGGCTCCCCACTGCTCTGTAATAACTGTCTCTGTCCCTTCACTGTCTATCATGCCCTCATTGACTGCCCCTGTATAACCTCTTCAGAGCTTCCTCCACTCCTTTCAGTTCCATGGCCAAACTCTTATGCAAAAACTCCCCGGATAAAATGATCTCCTGTCTTCATCATACCCCCTCTATACCTAACTATATTTAGTATTTCTCCCCTCCCAGCTTCCATATTTTTTTACCTACAGTATTGCACTTCCTCTAGTGATCATAGCTTTATGCCTATTGACCCTCAACCTTTTCTCAGATGTTTCCTCTAAACAACTTCTATTTTCAAAATGGATTTCTATTGTCAAAATAGACTGGAATAAAGCCTTCACATTACCATTACATTCTTTTTTTCGGACTTAATAAACTCTGTACCAGAATAGCAAGCATAAATTCTGTAAGTTATTTTGGTACAGAGTTTATTAAGTACCAAAAGTGAAGTATAATGGTAATGTGAAGGCTTTATTTCAGTCCATTCTGACAATAGAAACCCATTTTGAAAGTAGAAGCCGTTTCTAATCTTTTTTCCTCCCTCTGATGTAATCTAACCTCTCAGGCACAATTTGACCTTTGCTATCGTGGTCCCGTTAAGCCTCACTAAACAATCAAACTTCATCAGAGGTAGAGTGTGAGCATATAAAGATGTATTTACTGCATATATTATTATCATTATTATTATTTATTATTATTATTATTATTTGTGTCACGATTTTTTGTGGGAAGATTTTTAACACCTTTATTTAGAAAACTTAATGTTCTGGTGACACAAACAAAATTTAAGAAATAAAAAGCATCAAATTCTGAGTTGAACAGTAGTTACATTTTCAAAAGCTAGATACTGATTTATGACTCAGGAAGTTCCAAAAACTCAATCTATTCAAACTCTGTGACACAGCTAAAGTTAAAGGCATGCTCAAGGTCTTGATTTATTTTTGAAATTATTTTGAGTACGATTAAAAGAAGATATTTTTGCTCTTATAGATGTGGTCTTTTCAAACTATTTGTGACAAAAGATTTCAAGTTTTATGGACGTGTCGAGGCAACATTAACTAGATTACTTTCAATTCTCTCAAAAACCATCATAGTAGCAAAATATTTCAGTAAGGTGCAGCAGCCATTTACAGGAGGAAAAAATTACGTCAGTTTAAGGTGTTCTTTGATCGTCTCTTGCCATCAAATGTGTGCCATGTATTTTATAACATATCTTGAAGACTGATTTGAAGTGTGAAATTTGGAATCAACGGAGGTATATCAATGTTAGTCATAGTTGAATTTCAGATTACTCATTAACCAAAATCTCTGAACAAATAGACATGGTCTTGGAAAAGTAAACCTTGTGAAGATATTTGCCAGAATTATTATTTCTTTTCTTCTTAATACAATATCTGCACGCATACATCATATCCTTGAGTTGTGATATAAACGCCATCCATGCAGTTGGTAAATTTATCGCGTGTCATAAAATTTCAGCACTTTCATTTCATGTTTCGCTGATAATTGATGCTCATCATACCTCACGAAAAATACAGAACATAGTGCTTATCGTGAGCATTTAAAGTTAAGACAACATGAAATGGCTTAAGTAACATCTTTACGCCCGAGAGCAATATTTTACGTCATCAACTGGAGCTGAAATAGATCTCGAAATCAATCATTTAATAGGTCACAGTCTAGTTAAAACAAAACAGGCAGCTTAAGTGCTGATTATGATGTTTTGGCTGCGTCTAACTTATTTGGCAGTTGCTATGGGAACCAGTACCAATAAATCCCCTCTTCAATCCAAGATGCAATATTTTGATTCAAAACTACATCAGGTAGCCCACAGTATGGCTTCTCAGAGAACGCTAATAATCTGCTTTTTGAAAGTCATGAAAACATCTTTTCAATTTTGATTGAAGAATTGATACAATTACTGCAATGATATGTTGTAAATAATCTTCCCATCTGAGCGGCCATTTTGTTTTATTTGGGATCATTCCATGTGTAACGCTGATGATTTATTCATCTTGTCTTCTTGCCATTGATTTTGTTTACCATTAAACCGAGACGTCCTGGGTGGGGAGGCGTTTATTTATTGTTTTTATGACATGTTTTATTCTTGTTCCATGTTTTAAGACGAACAAAGGGGTTTGGATTGATCAATATTAAGCTTGAGGTGACTTGTTTGTACTCTTTTCCAGCATTCTATTCTTGGGTATGTTGGGTATTCTTGGGTATGTTGGGTATTCTTGGGTATGTTGGGTATTTTTGGGTATGTCGGGTATTCTTGGGTATGTCGGGTATGTTGGGTATTCTTGGGTATGTTGGGTATTGTTGAGTATTCTTGGGTATTCTTGGGTATTCTTGGGTATTCTTGGGTATGTTGGGCATTCTTGGGTATATTGGGTATTCTTGGGTATGTTGGGTATTGTTGAGTATTCTTGGGTATTCTTGGGTATTCTTGGGTATTCTTGGGTATGTTGGGCATTCTTGGGTATATTGGGTATTCTTGGGTATGTTGGGTATTCTTGGGTATGTTGGGTATTCTTGGGTATGTTGGGTATTCTTGGGTATGTTTGTGTTTCTCTCATTAGTGGAGCACTAAATCCATTTTAAAACTGGATATATAGCTTGACAAGTAAAAACTTAATTTAAAAACCATGTCCCATGCCAGATACACTATTCCACCTACACCCACCTGGACTATTCACCCCTTCCCCTCCCCAAGGTATACCTTGGTCTTTCCTTCTTCACGAAAGCTCTTCACAACCCAGCCTTCTTACACTCCAAATACTGCCAACTCAGTAGACATTTCCACGACTACGCCTTCCTCTTCACCAATGGCTCCCACAGGAAGGCTCCTCTGCAGTCCCGGCACCTGTCCCAGCCTCACCCTTTCCTCAAGGCTACCCGACAGCACCTCTATCTACTCTGCCGAGGCGAAAGCCATCCTCCTAGCCTTAAACTGAATAAAACTCTCTTTCAGCCCCCATTTCGTCATCTTCTCTGACTCTGAAAAAAAAAGAAGATATATTGAGCGCCTAACAGGCTGCCACACAACTTACTTTGCTCTCAAGTTTTCATCATTTTCACCTGTTTTCATCTTGTGTTTCTTTTTGAATTTTGTATCATCTCGCAGTGTTTTTCGTGCTGATTTCATTGGACTACTTATTTTTACTGCAGTGTATTATATTTTTGTGATATCGTTGATTAATTTTTGGTTTATATTTCCATTTTATAACCCAATTCATGAGGATTGCTTGTGCCCTACTGCTTTCTTCTAAACTCAAATCAATTTGGATTACTGCATAACAATGGAACCCCACTCAACAAAGCTGAACAATCTGTCACTGTCAGTGCTTATCTTGTTGCTGTCAATCAGGATTACTACAGGAGCTAGCATCCAGTTCTGTTCCTCTCATTCAACTGTTTGGCGTAAATCTCTTGTTCACAAAGGATTTCAGCATTTCCCCATTTCACTTTATCCAAATTCCTGTGTGTCTTTTCAAGCTGAAATTTTACAATGTGGTGATATAGAACTAAATCCAGGCCCAGATTATAGCAATGTTGACAACTTACACAACTATGCTAATGCCTATGCCTATCATAAACACGAACTTTTGAACATTCGTACACATTGCTCATGTGACATATCTGCTCATACCTTGATGGTTATAAAAAGTCTTGGAATCCAAGCTTCAAAAAGGGGCACTCATGGTGGTACCAGAAAACTGAAGAATAGAATTTTAGTATCTCAACAGAGTCATATTGATGTTATTATACGTCTAAGAGTAGATACTATTAAATCAAAGCGTGCTGCAAGTCAAGAAAATCTACATGTAATATCAATACAACCTGATACCATTCCTACCAACTTAGGCCTACATATTGCTCACATCAACCCATGTTCATTGAGAAATAAAATATCATCTGTTATGGATTATGTAATTGATAACAATATTGATATTTGTGCTGTTACTGAAAGTTGGATGACAGTTGATGATGATGCTAAAAGAGCTGAACTAAAATCTACAGGATACAATTTTATTGATGTTCCTCGGAAATCCATCAGAAGAGGCGGAGGAACAGCTCTCATCTTCATGAAATCTCTTACTGTGAGATTGAATTCATCAGGAGAATGTAACTCTTTTGAATTTTCAATATGGGATATAAACTCAGACAATCATAGATTTAAACTACTAATTGTTTACCGCCCACCTTATTCAACAAATCACCCAGTTTCTTGTAATGTATTTTTGATGAGTTTAGTGATGTACTTGAACAGTTCCTTGATACAAATGAGCCTGTTTTAATTACAGGGATTTTAACATTAATTTTGAAGACAAACTGAATCATGATCAAGTAAAATTTTGTACCCTACTCCAAAGTATGTGCCTTGAACAACATGTTGTCACTCCTACTCATATCAGTGGTCATACTTTAGACTTATTTATAACACGCTCAAATATTGAACTCCAGTTATCATTCCCTACATCAGATTTTTACATATCAGATCATTGTTTCATTTCAACTTTCCTAAGATTCCCAAAACCAAAACTTCATGAAAATACAATTGTTTACAGAAAATTCAAAACCATATCCCCTCCAACATTTCAATTTCAATTGGATTTGTCTAAAAGCTTTGCTTCAATGTCTGAAATTGAGGATGTTGAAGAGGCGGCCTGCATGTATGACTCATGTATAAGACAGGTAATCGACAATCATGCACCTGAAAATGTAAAAACATTGGTAACTCGTCCAAAAATACCCTGGTACAATGATCAGATCAAGGATCTAAAAAGAGAGAAACGCAAAGCGGAAAAGATTTGGCGCTATTCAAAATCTAATGTTAGCTGGATTACTTACAAAGAAAAACGTGACATCTACACAACTGAGTTGAATAATGCCAGACATCAATTCTACTCTAATGCTATTGCTGAAACAAATGGTGATCAAAAGAAACTTTTTAGAATCATGGATACTCTGCTTGATCGAAAGCCCATCACCCCACTACCTCCTCACAATGATGCTTCTCATCTTGCCTCAAAATTTGGCGAGTTCTTTGTTGCAAAAATTGCCAAAATTAGACATGAGCTGGATAGAGAGGTTGTGATCACACCCTTTGAGTTCTGGAGAAATGTTCCCATATGGACTTCATTTCAGCTCTTGACAGAGGAGGATGTACAAAATCTGATACTAAAAGCAAAATCTACTCAGTGCATCCTCGACCCACTACCCACTTGGTTATTAAAGGAGAATATCAATGTTTTCCTTCCAACTCTTACTAAACTGGTTAATCTTTCTTTGCAACAAGGGAAATTCCTAAGCAATGGAAAGAAGCCGTAGTAAAACCATTACTGAAAAAACAAGGGCTTGATGTAACATATAATAACTATCGACCAGTAAGCAATCTTAGTTTCTTGTCTAAAATAGTTGAGCGTGCTGTTGTTGAACAAATGATTAAGCATAGTCAGCAGCATGACTTATTACCTTCCTGTCAATCAGGGTTTCGCCCATTCCATAGCACAGAAACTGCTTTAGCTAAAATTCAGTCAGACATACTGTTGCAACTAGACAAACAAAAATGTGTCATTCTAGTACTCCTTGATCTAAGTGCGGCATTCGACACAATTGATCATGGTATGCTTCTCAAAACCTTAAATAAGCGTTTTGGCATTGATGGAACCATCTTAGATTGGTTTGAATCTATTTAGTTCAAAGGAAACAAAAATCCTTATCAGCAATGCTGAATCAAGGGCATTTGATGTAGAATTTGGTGTGCCTCAGGGCTCTTGTTGTGGACCCCTCTTATTCACATGGTATGCATCTTCTATTTTTGATGCTTTGATAGCCGTTTCTCCCAGTATTCATGGTTATGCTGATGACCACAGCTTATACATGTCGTTCAATGCTAATGATCCATCAAATGTGATCTCAGTCATAGCTGAAATTGAAGGTTGTTTGAAAATAGTGAAAGATTGGATGATTTACAACAAATTAAAAATGAATGATTCAAAAGTGAAGTCATTATTTTTGGATCCAATTACCAACTAAAAAATTAAATATTGGCAGTATTGCTATTGGTAACGACAGTGTAAAATTATCTTCCACTGTCAAATATTTGGGCGCTTGGTTAGATCAAGGTATGACAATGGCTGACCATGTCAATCACAAATGCAAAACAGCATTTTACCATTTATTTAACATTAGAAGGTGCATGAAGTTTCTGGACAGAAGCTCTGCAATATCACTTGTAAATGTACTTGTGCATAGCTGCATAGATTATTGCAATATCCTCCTTGCAGGGGTGCCAGGTGTTACAGTGAAAAAGTTGCAGCGTGTTCAGAATTATGCTGCAAGGCTCGTCACAAGAAGCAAACCGTTTCACTCCATCACTTTATCTACTGCAAAATCTTCATTGGCTACCTGTCTCATATAGAATTAAATTTAAAATTTTAATACTCATTTTTAAATCCCTTCATAACATGGCCCCGTTATATCTGACTGAAATGTTTCATTATAAACAAACTAGTTACCGCCTTCGCTCTCAAAACCACCTCATCCTTTATGTTCCAAAAAGTAAACTTACATATGGCGATCGCTCTTTGCAAATATTTGGCCCAAAACTTTGGAATGACTTACCTCTTTCAATCAAATCTGCTCCATCCCTTAAACAATTCCATACCTTGCTTAAGACTCACTTATTTAATTGTGCTTTCAAGTCCTCTTCATAATTTTCTTGTTCTTTGTTTTCTTTATATTTCATGCTTATCTTATTTACACATTTGTATTTATTTTCTTTATATGCATATTTTGTAAGGCGCATTAGAATAAGTTATTTAGATAATGCGCCATATAAGTGTAATAAACTTAAACTTAAATCCGTCCTCACTGGCATCCTCAACATGCTCTGGCCCAACCCTCTCATTCTACAAATCCTCAACAAACTCCACACTCTCTCCTCCTTAGGAAAGAATATTATCTTTTTCTGGATTCCCAGCCATGTCAGCATCCCTGGCAGCGAGAGAGCCGACAGAGCCACCAACAAAGATCTGTCAATCATCATCTCTCCTTTTCCTATTCCACACTCAGACCTCCGTCTCTCCAACTACATAAAAAAAAGAAGGCAAACCTCCTGAAATCACGAAACCAGTAACAAACTCCACACCATCAAACCCAAAGTCGGGACCAACACCCCTCTGCATAGTCACAACCACAGGAAAGACATCGTTGTCACCCGCATCCGCCTCTGCCACTCCTCTCACACTCACTCCCATCTCTTATCCGGCTCCCCTACTCCTCTTTGCCCCACTTGTAACACCAATCTCTCCATCAAGCATGTCTTCATAACCTGTCTCCTATACCAGAACTCCAGATCTCTTCTCTCCTCACTATCCTCAATCTCAGACCTTTTCGAAAACAATTCTTCCTCAAACATCATCAACTTCCTCCACAACAACAACCTCTTCCACCACATTTAACTCCCCCCCCCTCCTCTCCCTTTCTACACCTAACCTTACATACCCCTTTCTTCTTACCAAAATTTTTTCTCCTGCTTTTCCCCCTTATCTCCCTTACAAACCTTCCATCTCCTCACTATTCTAACTCTTACACCATAATTTAGCACATTTGACTCTGACTGTCGTGGTGCCGTTAAACATCAACAAACCAAACCAACCATTATTTATAGTATTGCCGTTGATTATCATGTACATGTTAAAGGAACATAAAATGCAATTATCATTCATGCTCTTACATCCATCTATTTTCTACAAAGTCATATGGCATTCGTTCATTTAAATCATGATCTGCTTTTCTTGGGAACAGTCTCCTGACCCACATTAAGATTGCCCATGTTGGGACTAATTTTAAGACATTGTTGAAAGCATTTATTTCTTAATTGTCTACGTTTTCCCCTCTTTTTCTCAGCACAACGTGACTTACCTGTGTGATGTGCTTAAAAGAACTGTATTATTATAATAATTTAAGAAAAAAAGGTGAATAGGAATAATTGGTAATGTACATATGCAGAAGAAAAGTTTGTATTTTTTGTTTATTATGCAAATGAATTATGTAAATTACAAAATGACGAAAATACAGGAAAATAACACTAAAAACCACTAAAGTCCTAAAATAAAGCAAGTTAAAACACAACGATACAAGAAATACATGTAGTGCCTAAACTGACACAGTCCAATCAGAATAACAAGAGAAAAGGTGAGTTCTTAAACCATTTTAAGAGTGATTAATTCAAGGGGTATTCTGATGTGAGTAGGGAGAAAGTTTCGGGCTGCAAATTTAAATGATCTTTCACCGTAAGCTTTGGTCCTAATTGATGGGGGCTTTAAGAAAATTGGGTCTTTGGATCTGAGTGAGTGAGTCTATGTTTATGGTGAGTATGTAGTTAGGGGTAATACCATGTGTGGCTTTATAGATGCGAATGAGAATTTTGAAGTTGATCCTTTGAAACATAGGAAGCCAATGTAATTTGTGCAAAATAAGCTCCCTCGCTCCCATAACTCAATTGCCAAGTTTTTCAAGAAAAACCCTCCGGAAAAAATGATCTTCTTTCTTCATCTTCCCTCTACAACCATTTTAGTACTCCTCTTCCACCCCATTCTCTCTACTTTGTTTTTTTTCACCCATGCACCTCTGTCGATCCCAACTTTCTGACTTTTAGTTCTTGTATTTCTCTCAGTCTCCTCCTGTTTTTCTTTTCTTTCTACCTCTAGAATGATCTAACCTCTCAGGCACAATTAGACCCTCATTGTCGTGGTGCCGTTAAGCCCTCATCAAACAAACAAACAAGTGCTGGCTCTGGTCTTTTGAGCATGGCTAACCTTGCAGCAATTATTTGGATGTGTTGGAAGCTTGACGATTTGAAAAGAAGAAAGTCCATATAAAATGCTACATTATTACAACAATCAAGCCTGGATGTAACAAAAGCATGAATAAGTTACTTTAGTCAGGTGACCAAGTATATGAATGTTGGACAGTTAACGGAAAGTGCAGTAATTAACCTTTTGAGAACGGAAATAGGCCCACCATAGCAATGCGGTATCTAGGTGGGGCAAACAAATCCTCAAATCGGCAATCATGAATGACCAATGTATTGACATTTAGATGTTCATGTGGCGGGCCACAAGCTTTGATCCATTTATGGCACTTCTTTAGATCTTTAGAGTTTTTAGCAAAAGGAATAAAAACAAAATTCTGTTTGCTAACTGTTCTGGATTATGGGAATCTGATTTACAAAGCCCGTAAGCGTAATTTTTGTTCACCATTTTGTTGTCATTTAGTCTGAGTGTGCAGAAATTTGTTTTGTACAGTATATTGCATTGAATGCATGAGTGCATGCCGCTAGTTAGCTGTACTGTACCAGTGCCGTGTAGGATATTTGTCCCACTTAGTTACACAGATTTTGTTGCTAGGTACATTCATGTGGTTATTGGTTGGAAAAACTGTCAATCATGTAACTTAGAGAGGTTAATTAACCAAGCAACTTCATTGATTGATTGAGGAAGTTTTCAACTATTTCTTGAAAAATAAATGTTGGATTGATTTTTAAGTCTGGCACAGGGAGCTGTAATTAAGGGCATAAATGATGTTTGAAGTTATGAGATAAATGTTAAGGTGTCTTGCAAGAAGAGCAATTTCTTAATGCTTTGGTAATGCTGATGATGTTAATGCATGTGGTTGTAAAGATAACAATCAAAATTGCTTCACGCAATCGCACAAATGTAATGTAGTAAACAAAACTTCTTTTTGAGGCATGGGTTTATAATTATTTTGTTGGTAATTCATTTTTGTAATATTTTGGCTTTTGAATTTTCAAACCCCAAAAAGATCAACAGACAATATAAAGTGTTCTAAATTTTGTGGTTACAGGTAAAATCATTCTTCAAATGACAGAATTCTTAATACAAAGACCAAAGTAGAACAAATAGAATGAAGGAAGATAGATACATTTGAAAGTGTGAAACTCTCCTCCAGCAATGTTTACAACATTTTTGCCCATAATACACAGCAACTCCCTTTTGACTTTATCCCATCCATTGTTGCTCGGCAACCATGAAGATATTGTGTAATATTTCACCTTTCCTTAATAATACCTTAACCCAGTTGGTAGCATTTGTACAGTTTGTACTACACAAAGTATTTGATTTGGTTAGTAAGATCATGGTATAGTTTAAGGTTCCTGAGACCGCACTGGATTGTTATCCCATGCTGCAATCCCCACAATTTGATATCCGTCAATTGAAGGAACAATGTTTCTTCTTCTCATATTAGGTTGGAAATCATAGAGGAGGATATCATTTCAAATGGAGTCAAGCTGATTATTTTGGACTCGGTGGCTTCCCTCGTACGTAAAGAATTTGACAATAAACTTCACGGAAACCTCATCGAGAGAACAAACCTGTTGATGCGGCAAGCTGCAACTTTGAAGTATTTGGCAGAAACGTTCTCTCTTTCTGTGAGTCCTTTGCTTTTGTCTTCTTCTGTGCTGTTCTCTCTTGATAAACACTGGCCAGTTCAGTTGTGACCTTGATGATCAGTCCCGATCAGTGTGACCTTGATGATCAGTCACGATCAGTGTGACCTTGATGATCAGTCACGATCAGTGTGACCTTGATGATCAGTCACGATCAGTGTGACCTTGATGATCAGTCACGATCAGTGTGACCTTGATGATCAGTCACGGTCAGTGTTTCTGATGATCAGTCATGATCAGTGTGACCTTGATGATCAATCACGATCAGTGTCTCTGATGATCACTGATTAGATTTGATCATTTGTGAAAGATTTCCTTTCATAAAATCTGCGGGTTTTTGACGTTAAACACAGGAATAAGCATTTTCTGTTAGTTCATGGAATTCAGTGATTTTTTTTTCCTTCTCTTCCTGGACTTCTTATTTACTGCTTCTACAATTTTCTTGGTTTGAATTAATTTGCCCAGAGGTCATTATGATTCATGAAATCAAACATTATGAAGAGAAACATATTAGCAGGCAATTTGTTTTCTTGTTTCACACTGGAACTCGATAGCATCCTGACGTGGTTTGTATTGTGTGACTGCATCTTTTTAAAGCGTGTTAGGACCTTATTTTTGACTGGCTTTTGTCAGCCTTATGGGTAATCTTAAGATATTTGCATTTCACGATAAACTTTACTTGTTTTGGGGCCAAGAGGAACCAAAGAATAAGTGTCTATCTGATAGGTTAGGTTTTGTAGGCTATGCTACCAACATAACCATGGATAAAAGTCCGTATTTTGAAGCCTAATGTTACATACGGAAGATTAGGTCTTATAGCCTACGCTACAGACATAACGTGATCAAGGTCAGTATATCAAAGTCTAATGTTACATACGGAAGGTTAACGTTTCGTAGGCCACATGCTACAGGCATAGTCAAAAGTCAGTATTTCGAAGCCTAATGTTACATCCATCATGACACCTTGTTGTTTCATATTTAATGAGTTTTGTTTGTTAGCCAGGCTCATCCTGGTAAAGGGTGCAGCATAGAGCCCCATTATTTGACTTTTGTAAGATTATGATGAATATGAAACCCCTAGCTTGAATAGAAAAGGGGCAGAGTGGCAAGGACAGAAAGGGGCATTTACAATGTAGCAATGGCCATGCAATTGGGGGCACTTCATCAGACAGGAAATAATAAAATAAGTAGTGTGTCTGCGTCTTTTTGGGAAACTGTAAACAGCATCAAAAGAAGGTAAACAATTAAAGTAAAAATTATTGAAAAAATGTAGATGATTTGTGAAAAGGGGGTAGGGTGAAATAGAGACAGAGTGGAGGAAAAGATTGGCAGGATGGAGGAAAATAAGGGAAGGGTGGAGGAAAAAAGGGGCAGGGTGGAGGAAAATAAGGGAAGGGTGGAGGAAAAGAGGGGCAGGGTGGAGGAAACTAGAAGCAGGGTGGAGGAAAATAAGGACAGGGTGAAGCACGCTTCTGAACAAATTCAAACTAAGGCCCTAAATATGAGCAGTGCTAAGGAGACCTTGTTTCAAATTTAATTGTCAAAGTAAATTTAACTTCAAATTTACTTCTTATGTCAATGTAACATGCTGCATAAATCGTTGTAAAAGATTCGCAAAAGGTTACCCGAGAAGAACAATAGCTTCACAAGTCGATCAAGTCAGCTCAAATAACTTGCGTCATCCACCTTGCGACACCTGATATCCCCTTTGCACTAACTTGCATGCTTTAACCTTGGGTAACTATGTATCGCATGAATAGAAGCGTTGTTCATGCTTAGTACTATACTGTCTAGCTAGCTGATCTGACAGTCTGACTGTAATAAGAATATTCATCAAGCATATAGGTCTCTGAGTAGATAAGACATTGGATTTGAAGGAAAAGTTCTGCCAACCATTTAAAGGAATTTATACATCATGAATATCTGTTGGGTAAACTTAAAGGAACTCTCGACCCAAAAGCGAGGAAGTCTTTTTTGTGATAATTTGTGGGCATTTCATCCACATCCAATCAAATCTCGCGAACTGTTTTTCATGGATTTAGTTTAGATGAAAGTTTGTTCACTCGCTAAGTGCTCTCAAACGTTCACTGGTTTACGTGTGTGTAACATTTGCACACATTAGGCCATTGGTATGGTACGATAGTGACAAAATTATAGGGCCTACGTTAAAGTTAAAACTTTATATTTTTAGCTGATAAAAACGCCTGGGCCTAAGAGGAGTTGGCTAATACTGCAAGTAACATATGACTCTAATGGACTGTATGGGACATCAAACCTCTTATTGCTTCCCTTGTTTGTGACCGCTGGCAAACTTAACGGGACTCCCAAATTGATAACAAACTCCACGTCATCCAGCCCACCATTCCGATCAAACCCACCATCAACAACCTCTCTCGTGTCGACAACGTTCATATTACCCGTCTTAGAATAAATCACACCCACCTCAATTGCTCCCACCTCCTTATTGGCTCCCCCAACCCCTCTGCAACAATTGCCATAGCTCCCTCACAGTCCACTACATTCTCCTTGCTTGCCCCCTGTACAACCTTTCCAGAGCTTGCCTCGCTCCCCACAACTCAATTGCAGACTTCTCCCAGAAAAACCCTCCGGATAAAATGATCTCCTTCCTTCATCATGCTTCCCTCTACAACCATATTTAGTCCTCCTCTCCCACCCCCTCTCTCTATGTTTTTTTTCCACCCATGCACCTCTTCTCTCGATCCCAGCTTTCTGACTTTTACTTCTTGTATTTCTCTCATTCTCCCCCTGTTTTCCTTCCTTCCTACCTCAAGAATGATCTAACCTCTCAGGCACAATTTGACCCTCGTTGTCGTGGTTCCGTTAAGCCCTCATCAAACAAACAAACAAACAAACTGTATTGGACTGTAACGTTAGTGTAATAAACCCCTTTTTCAGAATATCATGTCCTATTGTTAACTTGCTTAACGACACTAGTAAGACGACACGTAAGAACTCGTCACTGAATTATTACCAAATGACCGTTGAAATACATTCCAACCATGAAAAGACCCCAACTCTAAGCAAAGTTTATTGGCTGAACACGTTTTGCAAGAAAAAATAGTCATGAAATAAATTTCCTCTGCCTTTGTTAAGTCCTAACAATTACGCCACACAGCTAGGCCTATGTGCATGATCTGAAGCACAGCAAAGCTTTGACTATTCAAATCCAAAGAGGCTGCATAATGTTTTGTGTACAAGACATGCACTGGATTATTTTGGAGACTCAAATAAAATACGCCCTCACTTTTGATGGAGTGCTTTTTAGGAAGGAATTGGAGGGAAAAAATAGCTATAGTTTCATGAACAAAAGAGGAGTAGAGATATAGGAAGAGATGTGTGTGGCAAAAATAAAAAAATATTAATTGTTACTCATTGGATACTTGGCGGACCTCTGACCATATACGGTACGGGAGTTTGGGGAGAAGGAGATGGAAAAATGGGTAAATGCAGGCAAAAAAGGTAGTGAAAAGGTTGAAAAAGTTGATCTTTATTTCATTTTGCTCATTTTTCCAGCAGCCCCTGAGGTCTTATTCTTCTGAAGCTATCACAGTACCTTATTTTTTGTTTGTAATCCTTGTTTCAGAATAAGACTTTAAAGGAATCTTCCCATGGATTTTCATTTTTTCATATATGTGCTCACCTTTCGATGGAGTGCTTCTTCACGAAGAATTTGGAGAAATAAAATAGCTATAGTTTGTGAACGAAAGAGGAGGAGTAGAGATATTGGAAGAGATGTGTGTGGCAAAAATCAACTTACTCATTGGATACTTGGCGGACCTCTGACCATATATGGTACAGGGGAGTCGGGGGAGGAGGTGATGGAAAAATGGGTAAATGCAGGCAAAAAAGGTAGTGAAAAGGTCAAAAAAGGTTGACAAAATGTATCTTGATTTCATTTTGTTCATTTGTTGAGCTGCCCCTGAGGTCTTATTCTTCTGAAGCTATCATGGTACCTTATTTTTGTTAGTAATCCTTGTTTCAGTATAAGACTTCTTTAAAGGAATATTCCGATGGATTTTCATTTTTCATATATGATAAGAGACAATATTTTGAAACAAAGTGGTGAAAAAACTTATCTTGATATTTCATTCTGTTTAGAATTTGTGAAATTTTAAGTTATTTTTGAATTTGGACAAAAAGTGACTAATTGGCAACATCTGTAATGTCATAGAGACAATTTCAACAAAATTATCTTTTATATTTGAAAAATGATTTGAAGTTTTTTTCTCAATGTAAATGTGATGCACACCAAAAAATAACAAAATGTTTTCTTGTAAATTATATATTTCACTCTATCTGTATAATGAACAAAAAATACTGTTTGGTAATGTAGAAAAAGTGATTAAATTTATAAGAAATACATAAGAATTATGCTGGAATTGCCTTGATGACATCACCAAGCTGAAGGACATATACCGTACGAGGTATTTTTAAGAACATTTTTTTACTCTTTAAATTGTTATAACTTCCAAATGGAAAAAGATATTAGCATAGTTTTTTTACCACTTTGTTTCTACAAAAGGTTCTCTATCATATATGAAAAAATGAAAATCCATGGAAATATTCTTTTATCATGGTAAACAAATATTGACATTCTTTCAACCATTGGGTATATTTTAGAATTAACTTTAAATGCGCTGTTGTTTAAATGGTCTTTTTGTTTTTTTGCTTGATGGTATCCTTCCGTTGTTCTTGTCCAAGTGGGCTAGCAAACTTTACTTTACGTTTTGTTATGGCTGTAATTAGAGTTATTTCATGATCAGTATCATTTCATGAATGTTGAAGTTAATGGTCAGCTTGACATCACCATTTAAATCAGGATTGAATAATAATTGGCAAAAATAGTTTTATTTTTTAGATGCTTGCTTAGAAAAGAAATTTTGGATTATCTTAGAATGAAATAAAAGGGACTGAGCTTCATCAGAAGGGTTTTCATGTTTTTGTTTCTGTGAGTTGAGATAAATGATTTAATTAGATATTAGTGGAAATATTGTTGTTGAGAATAGAATATAGTCTTTATCAAAATTTGTCGTTGTCCCCCAATAGATCTTCTCATGGAGAATTGTAAAACCATTGTGTCTATCGACGAGTGAACACACAATTACAATGACGGGGTCGTCGCCTGCGTATTCGGTTATGATAGAAACAATGCTATTACGAAACGCCTAATACGACCCGGACGAGAACACAGGTACGACGTACGGACAGACATAACATCGACAACCAAGTCAATGTCCACGGCCTTTGATAACCAGTTGTGGTGCACTGGCGTGTCTACCCAACCCAGGCTTGAACCCAGGGCCTCGTGGTCTGTAGACAGGTATGATAACCGCTACACCACAGTAGCTATCCATACATCATACATTTTTATAGAAATATTTGCTCACCAAAAAGCTGGATAATGTTTCACATTTTCTGGAAAAAAGTCTGGCAATATTCATGGGTTTAATGTATTTTTTACATACTGTAGTTTCAAGTAAGTCTTTTCAGTTGTGAATGAAAAAGCATTAAGTACTAATGGAGAAAATAAGTACTTGTCGGTTTAACTGAAATTTCCGGTCTTATCCAAGATCACATGACCAGCATAAATTGATCCAAACTTGTATCGTACCATTCTCAATTTAAAAGAATTTCTGACATCTGGTGCTGTCATGCTTTCGCACCTTAACTGTGATGCGCCGTGCCGTGCCAGTTGAGTGGTTCATCAATTGGAGCGTGCCTGCTTTATTTTTATAACGTTACTCTTTATTGATAATAACATGCCCATAGCCTACTTCTACTTAGACAGCTTCTATTTTCAAAATGGATTTAGGAAAATGGACTGGAATAAAGCCTTCACATTACCATTATACTCCTTTTTAGTACTTAACAAACTCTGTACCAGAATAGCTAACAAAATTTTTGATTGCTATTCTGGTACAGAGTGTATTAAGTTCCAAAAAAATTAGTGTAATGGTAATGTGAAGGATTTATTCCAGTCCATTTTGAAAATAGATTCTGTTTTAAAATATGTTTATCACTAATGGAAAAACATTGTATGACACAGTGTTTCATCCTTTTATTGTCAATTCAAAGTTACAACAGTATTTCCTCAGAATATCTTAATTCTGGATTCATATTTCATCTTTTTAAGTACCAAAAAGAAGTATAATAGTAATGTGAAAGATTTATTTCAGTCCATTTTCACAATAGAAATCCGTCTTGAAAATAGAATCTGTTTTGAAATATGTTTATTATTAATGGAAATACATTGTATGATACAGTGTTTTATCCTTTTATTGTCAGTTCAAAGTTACTACAGTATTTCCTCAGAATATCTTAATTCTGGATTCATATTTCGTCTTTTTTTGCACATAAGCAAATTGCTATTCCACAACAAACTTGCGAAATTGATTGGATGTTTCTTACACACTAATAAGAAGAAGATCAGGTAATTTTTCTAATGTCTTAATCTCATTTCCATCACTTTGAAAAAAAAGTGGAGGTTTACAAATGCAGGTAGTTAGTTTTTGTATAACGCAACATTGTTTGGTTATACGTATACTGTGTAACTGTCCGAGATAGTGCAGATCGTGATTATTTCTACATTGTTTTGTAACCATTTTGTATTTAACCAGAATTTAAAAGGAAAATGTGGTATTTGTGATGTCCATAAAAGAAATTTAAAAATATTTTATTTGATACAGCACAAAAAACTAGGTATGAAATGAACGTTTTCCAAAACCTTATCCGTTTAGGAAATATTCCGGTTCAGCGCTGTAACGGATTTGTATAGAATTGGCTGATATCAGGCCAGTACTGACATCACAGACTCACAAAGAAATGGACATACAAACTGTGGTGACTTTTAACCAATATGTTTAAGAGTTCTAAATGGTATTTTGCAATATTAGAATGTTTTCAGTCTGTGGGTGGAATTATTTTGGTTGGTTTTAAACAAGATGCATTATAACTATTGTAAAGGGAGTGAATGTGTGACACCACGCTAACATACTTTTTGCACCATTAATTTTAAGTAATTTCGGCATTTTAAAATCTCAATATCTGATGAAAGGAACAAGAAATCAAAGCTTCTTTATGATACTCTTTCTCTTCTACCTTACAAGACGGTCATGTATCATAATTAAACTTGTGCTTTAATATGGTTGAAAGAATTTAAGTTTTAAAAGAAAATGAAAAATGATGCTTGGCTAACTCTTTCTTGGGAAACAGATTTTTCATGTTACCAGAACTTTATAGTTACCTATTCCATGTATTCTGATTTTCTATTCCATATTAGCTAATTAAGGTTGTTCTTAGCTGATGGATGTGAATAGGCAAAATAAGGTCCATTACTTTCAAATGTATTAAACAGTACGAAAGTAGCAAAACATTTCTTCAAAATTGGTTCACTTGAAAAATTGACCATTTTACAGCTTTTTGAATTTCGGGTATCAATATTTAAATTCTTATGCTAATTTGTGAAATTTGGGTGACCTTGGTATTGATTTCGTTATGTAAATCCTGTTTGTTAATCTTCTATCATAAAGATGTGCATCGTTTGAATCTTTACCATACTCCAATCAAATTAAAGCAGGAGTATAGACTTTACTATCATTTTCAGTGGCTGAGATTTAGAAAAGAAATTTAATAGAATTACATCGAGATTTTGAGCTGTCCACCCAGTCATACATAACAAATTTGGCAAATATTGATAATTCCTCAAACCTTCATCGACCATGATTTGGAAACTCAAGAGCTCTTTCCTAATTTGAGAGACTTCTCCTCAAAATCCAACATGTACTTACTATGCATGTCTGACCTGGTTTCTGCATCAGCAGTAAAATATTGCATTTGGTAAAATGTTCTTTTCTATTCGTTCATATGTTCTTTTAAAATTTCTTCTCTCAGGAGACAGGAGAAAATACAAAATTACAAATATCATTATGTTAAGCAACCTTCAATATTTCTTTTCCTTGAAATGTGTTCTTTTTCAAGAGCACTTGAAGAAAGAACTCTTTTTACAGAATTAATCTAAGGTATATTATTGATGTATGTTTAGACATATTGTTACTGTGATTGGGTAATTTATTTTAATGGATTTTTTGGTCAAGGTTTCAGACAAAAACAAATTGGTAAGAAGTTAAATTTGTCTATAATATGCGTGGGTATTTTCTTGAAATTGTGTTGGAATAAGAAATTGAAGGTGAAGGCCTGTTTAATTAAAAAAAGTGTTGCCATTGTTTCCTGCCTGTAAGAACTATGTCTTTTTTGTATTTCTTGTTCATGGTCTTAATGGCCATCTGTCATGTGATCTCAATGTATAAGTTTCATTCCAATATGATTTTTGAGGTGAAAAGTATTTGTATATTCTTAAAAAAAAAAATAATCTCATTAAAATGTTATTTTTTATATTTTTTATTATGTTATTTCTTCAACCATACTACTATATTTAGTCCCTCCTCCCCTCTCTCTTTACTTTGTTTTTTTTTTCACCCATGCACCTCCTCTCAATCCCAGCTTTCTTGCATTAAGTTCTTGTGTTTCACTCCATCTCCCCCTGTTTTCTTTCTTTCCTACCTCTGGAATGCTCCAACCTCTCAGGCATAATTTGACCCTCTCTGTTGTGGTGCAGTTAAGCCCTCTTCATTTTTATTAAAATGTTATTATTTCTTCAAACATACAACCATATTTAGTCCTCCTCTCCTACCCCCCTCTCTCTACATTGTTTTTTTCACCCATGCACCCTCTCGATCCCAGCTTTCTCGCATTTAGTTCTTGTATTTCTCTCAATCTCCCTCTGTTTACTCTCCTTCCTACCACTGGAATGCTCTAACCTCTCCGGCACAATTTGACCCTCGCTGTCGTGGTGCTGTTAAGTCCTCATCAAACAAACAAACAATCAAAATTCTGATACTTAAAAAAAAAAATTGTAAATTAAAATGTAGATTTGCAGAATGGTTTATCGAACATTTTATTTATACAAAATTTCTTCACAAAATTGTTTAAGTTTCCATTGAAAATGAATGAGGAAAGCAGTCATCAGTATCAGAAGCTGTAAATTATGCATAGCATGTTGGGCCATTGTATTTGGACCAATCAGAACATTGCAATTGAAGTATATTCATCTATATTGAACATGATAATTGGATTGTAAAGAATAATGGGAGTATGTAAAAAAACATCAAGTTCTTGGTTGGCTTTGAGTCACCCTTTTGCTTCATTGTAAGACATAAAAATGGAAAAACAGACTTCAATGTAAACAAACAATGAACGGAATTTAAATGAAACAAGGAAACAATTCAAATGAACTTTATTTCAGCCACTAATTAATACAGTTACATCATATGTCATTCATTCATGAGACAATCAACAGAAAAGAAAGACTGTAAAATGGAGATTGAGGAGATTCTACAGGAAGCTTATACAGATGGTTTATCCAGGTAAAATTCCCTTTACAAACTTAATGAAATCTCCACCACATTTAAACATCGCACTCCTCACCCTTTAAATACACAAATGAAATTAAGTGAAAAAAAACAAAGAATAACAGTAACTTAATTACTTGATCATGTCAGGGTGAAGATGAGATTCTAGATCGCTAAAACATTAAAAAAAAATCATTACAATACAAAGCTGTCTTCCTTGAATTATAAATAAGTAGTGTTATTATTTGCATAAATATGTAGTATATATGTAGTATTTGTAGTATATTTCATCGAGACCTAACCATCAACTATTACCAAGGAACTTTAAACATTGAAAAAGTGTACAAAAATGTTATGTACCATGTAAGTTATGAATTAACAGTTGTTAAGATTGAGGTGGAAAAGCTACAGAAAGAACAAGTCAGGAAAAAATTAAAACATTAACAATTGACAACGATTGCAGCTTTTTGATATTTCACTGACTCAGATATTATCAAGAGTTTTGGGAATAAACCTCTCCTTCATAGAATTATGAGAGAGTTGGTGTGCTTTTATAAAAGTGAAGTGCTCCCTCATTGAAGAATTATTCTGGCCAGGGCAAAAGTTGTCACAGAGCTGAACGTTTTGCTACCCATTATTTTAAATACCAAATTTGCATCTTTTTGTTGGGGTGAGGTGAGGTGGGGTGGGGTGGGATGGGGTGAGGTGGGAGGTGGGATGGGGTGGGTGGGGTGGGGTGAGGTGGGGTAGGGTGGGGTGAAAGTGAATATTTGTCAAAGCATGCTTAATTCATTTCTTATCCTCTTCTGAGACTGTCCCTGCTAAATTTCAACAATCAACATATTATAGCGTTGTGACGTAGCTGCCTTTAAACCTGCATAACATGCCCCTGGATGCTTAGACTAAGGAGATGTTGTTTGGGATCTCCCGATTAGACACTTTCCCATTGTCATATCTGCCTGCAGTCAAATAATAATAGGGAACACAGATAGAAAGTGGTGAACCTTGACCATATTAGGGAACCTTGATCCAGTGGTGGAGAAAAATATTTTAGTTTATACAACCATAGAAAGTCTTAAGAAAAATTTCTGCAAGTAGACCCACCTCCCCCTCCCTCAACCCCTTTTTTCCCTACCTTTTTCTTTTGGAGACCTGACAAAATGTCTGGACCATTGGTGCCTTTAATCCTCTATATCTTGCACCCCCACTTGGCCATAGGTGCCGTGATCCTCTATATCTTGCACCCCTATTTGGTTTATTATAATTTTAATATTCTAGTGGTACACACAATGTTATTTTTTCAAAGGATATATTGCCTGCTTTGTGTGATTAGCACCCCTAACATTTATCCCCTTCACTCAAATTACCCCCTTCACTCAAATTACCCCCTTCACTCAAATTGTCTGACAAAAAACCTTTTTATGTGTTCCATACCTTAACCACTGTGCTCTTAGTGGCTTAGTATATTAGGCAACGTAATTCGTGCACAGTATGATTAATCAACTTGTCATGCCTTGCTTCCTGTGAGCGAATAAAACAAAACTTATCAACAGAATTTCTTTTAATTTGTTCCACCCAACAGTATATTTTTCGCTTTCGACTGTTTATTAAATCTTTTAATCCGCTCTTTTTGGCTTTGCAATCAAACACATGGATGTGAATGGCTCTGGCACCAACACTTGTATTTTGATATTTTAATTTGTGGCTGTTGTTGATGACGTAAATATCTGCTCGTGAGTAATGTGCCGCACTCACTCATTTTAAATCTGAGAAAATTTTTGACAGCTTCATGCAGGATACTAAACAGAATTAAGATCTGAGGTTTTTAACATCTTGGCTGCAGAATCGTGCATCTGACGGGAATTCTGATACCTGACGGTTTTTGATTTTCTTTCGAGCCCATGAATTATAGTTTCAAGGAATTCAATCTGAGTAAATTTATGATAGCATTATTAACAGTGTGGCGTGAGATTAGACTTGTTTTAGTACGTGCGTTCACTGCAAAGCAGAAAGAACACAACGATATGGAAGATATCAGTGTGTGGTGAAAAATTATGTATATAATGCTAGATGTGAATTGAGAATGAAAAATGATATTTTTTGGGGGGTGTTTTTTTTCTATGGAAATTAATTCAAATTTAAAGAGCAGAAATGAATACTTGATTTAAAAATATGCTTTAATATATTCACAATGGTAATGGAATTGGTCATACTCAATTACTGTATTCGACATTCTCTACTAAGCGCCTATCTTACATTTTCTTTGACTGTTTGACTGATGACATATCCTAACATAAACATTATTAATGCAGTTTGTAGTTTAGTTTTTTGGGTACACATTGAGTGTAGTATAAGCCATATTAAGAACATACGAATAAAAGTAAGTGACTGCTAGGCCTGATTCAATTGGCATACACAGTTATTGTCAGCAGACTAACAGGAGAATTTATTCAGACGTATTTAGCCATGAACTCAAAACAACGCCCCAGCCGAAATTTTCAGATAAAACTATCAAAAGAAAGGCATCGAGCCAGGGTTGATACAGCATGGTAATTATTCATTTTTGCACGTATTTGGAAGAAATTAGGCTGTAAAAAGTGGTTCAAATTGATTTTTGTAGGCTTATTACGCCGATTATGGTACTTCCTGTCTCTCCAGCCCTCCCTTCATCCGCCTCCCTCCTTAGGAAAGGTAAAGATGTGGAAGTCGCTTTTAAGATCAGGTATACCCTGATGGTGGCAAAAACTTTCAAAGCTACATATAGCTGGATTTTGAGCCTACATTTTATTTCTCAAGCCATTACCTAAGTTATTAAACACATGATTTATTCATTAAAACCTAACAGGATTTTCACCCTTAAAGATGTGGAGACCTTTAATAAGAATTTTCAATACTAGTCAGAATTTTTACCCCTAAATTAAAATTTTGAAGCCTCAGCTAAATTTAGAAGGCTACTTTTGATCTCAAGCCCTAACTCTGCTACAGAGCATGTGGCATTTGATTAAAACCTAACAAGAGCATATTTTTTGGACTGTTGGATTAAGCTCTGGGTGCATGAAATGGCAATAGTGATAATGCATTCTTTCACGTGACACGTCACCTGACTCATTGAAACCACTAGAAAACAGTAATGCTATCGCATAACAATACACGTCTGTCAGGAGGTGTGTGTTTATCGGTAGGCCTGACCAGTGGCACTGGCAGCAAGGACGTCCCACTTTCAGAAAACAATTTTGACCCCACCCCCACACATAAACAATGAGGTTTTGTGATATTTACAGTCTTCATGTACTGCTGAAATTTGTAAAGTGAATTTGAATCCCAATGGTTCTCATTTATATTTTAACTAGAAAAGAAAATTTTTCCTTTTCAAGGACTGAAATATATAGCAAGGAAATGACAAAGATTGCCAGATTTATAAATCCCTCAATTAATGCGTCACATATCGTGCAAAATGATTGATTGATTGATTAAATGATTGATTGATTGATTGATTGTCTTAAGCCGAATGTCAAATTTCATCAATTTATTTTTCTTCAAAATTTGAATATCTGTTTAATAAGCAATTAAAAAGAAAACTGTGGGTGATATGACATGGACACATTTTGACAGGATAAAAGTTTCTTAAAATTGTACCAGAATTATATGTTCATCAAGTGTATTAGATATAATCAAAAATATTATATGTACAGTAGATGAACAATGGCTTATTAGACGATACTAACTGATGCATTTTATTCAGTTTGTTCATCGCCGATAGGAGGCATGCAAAATGGCTGCATCATGCTTCCTTTCGTTTCATCTCTGCCCCTCTGCATCTCAATTCTTGAGAAAGTCCAGTCTTTGTCGTGTAAGCCAAGAAAATTTGAATAATTCTATATGATGTCGTGTCCCAGTAGATCACGCTACTCTATGCATTGTAGATGAGCTTTTCACTTCTCCGACGATTATGTAGCCTCATAAATCCATACTGCAGTGATTGTCAAACTTTGGCATTTAACAAAAAAGATATTTTTAGAGGTATTTTAGCTTATAAATGCATCAAAACTAAAAATATAATGCCACTTAACTCCTTAAAGTGTGGAGATTCACACGTGTATTAGATTGAAATGGGGGATGTAATCTTGGAAAAGATCGAGTGCTGTTGTGATAACTGCATTTGTTTAATTTTTTTTCTTTTCTGTTTTTTAAGTCTCTCTCTCTCTTATGGTAGTTTATTAGAAGTGTTTTGGAGGTTTATGATTAAGAAATGTGAATAAAAGTTAGCTTTAGGAAATTGTAAGAAATTGCAAAAAATAAAATACTGGATGAGAAATCTTATAAGGAATGGTTTGTGTGTGACAGGTTAGAGTGAGGAAGATATTGGATTGAACAGCTTTATAGCAAATGTTAAATGTTCTCAACAAAAGCTGATCTCATTTAGCAGATTTTTGTATTGTTGCTTACATTTCTGTGATATATAGAAATTGTGATTTCTTGTTGTTTTTCCAGAAAAACATACATAGCTCTCGAGCCAAAAAACGGAAATTCGTTAATGCCATTTAGTCTCTGAAAGTTTTAACAAATAAGCTGGTATTGTGCTGATAATTGCTGATCGATGGTTGGCTGATAATTGCTGATCGATGGCTGGCTGATAATTGCTGATCGATGGTTGGCTGATAATTGCTGATCGATGGTTGGCTGATAATAGCTGATCGATGGTTGGCTGATAATTGCTGATCGATGGCTGGCCGATAATTGCTGATCGATGGTTGGCTGATAATTGCTGATCGATGGTTGGCTGATAATTGCTAATGGATGGTTGGCTGATAATAGCTGATCGATGGTTGGCTGACAATTGCTGATCGATGGTTGGCTGATAATTGCTGATCGATGGTTGGCTGATAATTGCTGATTGACGGTTGACTGATAATTGCTGATGGATGGTTGGCTGACAATTGCTGATGGATGGTTGGCTGATAAATGCTGACCGATGGTTGGCGGATAATTGCTGATGGATGGTTGGCTGATAATTGCTGACGGATGTTTGGCTGATAATTGCTGATGGATGGTTGGCTTATAATTGCTGATCGAAGGTTGGCCTAAAAGTATGAAGGTTTGCTGAAAGGTATACATGGACGTTTAGAGGAAACCTATTAAAGATAAATATAACAGGGATCCAAATTTACCTTTTTCGCCACTCTTCCACACGGAACAGTACTTTTTCAAATAATACTGTTCTGATGACAAGACAAATCTCTTTCTTCAAATTTACAATTTACAATTTCTATTTTATTGGTTAATATGTGCAAATATATATGTTGAATATGATGTTGCATCCAGTATTAATGTACAGCCGTACACGTGCACGCAGTGTGTGTGTAATAATGATTAATTGTCCAAACAATTGCATGCAATGTGGGAAAAGCTTTTTCTTACTGGAAGAAATCAATTTGATGAGAATCTTGTTTGGCAAGCTGTATTTTGTTTTTGAGCAGAATTCAAGTTATTTAAAAGATACACTGCATTTACGAGCCCATTGTTGGTTACTGGCAAGTCCAAACATTTTAAAGAATAATGTGCGAGGCGAAGTTGAGCCAATTATTGTTTAAATTGTTTGGACGAGCCAGGTAATTGGCCAGCAATGGGCGACCAGGTGCAGTTCTGTCACCCACAAAATGTGAATTTTTTGATTATTTGTCTTAAACTACCCTAAAATAGACATAACATTGGAAGCAAAATTGATACAATTCTTCTTGGAACTTACAGAGGAAAACACGTGCATAACAATGTAGAGTGCAATCACCAATCGCAGCCGGTGAAATTTGACGGTTTCTAATCTACTGTGTACCACCAAAATTTCATTAATAAATTCTGATGCAACAACCCCCCCCTCCTCCAAAAAAAAACGTCTTAATAAAATGAGCTTTAAAACGGTACTTTGGTTTTCGCTCTAAAATAATTATATTTCTACTAATTAGAATAAGATTATGTTATTTTACAATAAAAATTGCAGATTTGTGATTGGATGAGTTTACTTGTTGGGAACATGACTATATATGGAATAAAATGAAGAAATACATTAAAGGTCAAACAGTTAATTGGATAGTTACATTAATCGTACTTGTAACGTAGTGTGTCAACGCGGTGCCTGTCAGCCTGTGTGAATAACAATGACCAATAAATAAATACTTTTTAAAATTGTTTGAGGTGAATGGCAAGTTTGATTTCTTCTAGTTTTTCAGTTGAATTTTTCAGTTGAATTTTTCACTTTTCCAAAAAAATTGCAGCCACTGAATAATGAGGGAAGCTTAAAATCTTGTGATGTTGGCCTAACGTCTTTAGCACTGGTACTTGTGCTATAGTGAGTGACTCGAATATCAACCACCCATAATGTTACCCATCTTAGACAAAATTATTATTATTATTATTGTTATTGTTATTGTTATTGTCATTATTATTATTATTATTATTATTATTATTATTATTATTATTATTATTATCATTATCATTATCATTATCATTATGATTATGATTAGTATTATTAGTATTAGTATTAGTACTAGTACTTAGTGTTAGTGTTAGTGTTAGTGTTATTATTAATATTATTAATATTATCAATATTATTATTATTGCACTTATTTGTATAGCGCCTCTCTCATGGATCAAGGCACTTTACAATAAAATTGATAAAACATAGAAAAAAGTCTTAATATACAATGTCAAAAAGTAGAAGAATTGCAGGACAATATACAAGCATAAAAGAATTGCAGGACAAAATACAAGCATAAAAGAATTGGTAAAAATCCAAAACAAGATGATAAAACAAGAAAATAAATATTATAGACAGCATAAAACTTATTCAGTAAGAAAAAGATGATTATTAAGGGCCTTCTTAAAAGTATAAACAGTTGGAGCCTGGCAGATTGCAATAGGTAGATTATTCCACAAACATGGATCCAGGACAGAAAAGGCGTAGTTCCCACTGACGCGATTAGTTCTTAGCGCCACAAGGCGAGTGATTACCAATTGTTATTTAATCTCCATTTTCACTAATTAGATACTTCATAAGTTGATTGTGCAGTAAAGATTAATAATAAAGTTTATATCGATTTTTACCGACGATTGGACATTTTACGTTTTACTGGTACACCTGCTGGGTTTTTAGGCATGTTTAATACACAGTGGTCTTCTGGCATATTGTTTTCTAGGGACTTCAACAAACCATTGAATATGTCAAGAAAAAGTAAAACATAGTAAGGTAATCATAATGTACCACCTGAAGAAAAGAACAGAACTTCAATTCGTAAAATTGTTCAATTAATTTTCTTTAAAATACAAAATTAAAATGAAGGCGCTAAATTTCTCCAGTAGTTTTTCCATACCAGTCATTACACGAATGAGGAAGATCTTTAAGCTTGGATAACTTCTTAGCAGCAGGAGATATTGAAGTATAAGAACTTTAAGCTTGGATAACTTCTTAGCAGCAGGAGATATTGAAGTATAAGAACTTTAAGCTTGGATAACTTCTTAGCAGCAGGAGATATTGAAGTATAAGAACTTTAAGCTTGGATAACTTCTTAGCAGCAGGAGATATTGAAGTATAAGAACTTTAAGCTTGGATAACTTCTTAGCAGCAGGAGATATTGAAGTATAAGAACTTTAAGCTTGGATAACTTCTTAGCAGCAGGAGATATTGAAGTATCATAAATCTGTCCTCTTTCATACAAGATGAACTTGCTTCCCTGCTGAACTAATCCCCAAGGAATATCTCCAAGCGTCAATACAGAGATAATGAAACTAACTTAGAAATCAGTGTAAGTATTTTGATTTGAATGGCGAAATGCATTGAGTCAGTGTATACCAACATATAGATTGTTTTACATGTTCTAATATACATGTACAGTAGCATTTTTTAATTGTCAGCTTTAAAGATACTCGTGTCAGGCTGCCCTCATATATTTTGATCAATTATAGCCGAATAATGAAATTTCAGTTGCAGATGAACTTGATGGTAGTTGTTACATAAAATGTTTTGTCAAACAAAAACACCTCCTTTTATGAGCACTTTTATCCCGTTTAATAAAAAAGATGGAACTACCATAACTGCATCGTCTTGTACACGAAATACAGTCATGCGTGATTAATGCTCTCCGTGTAGATTCATCAGATGTTAGCTTGGAGGTCACAGGGTGTCCCAGAATGGATGTAACATTTACGATGCATTTGTTTTATAGAATTGCGTCAAAACGAGCAAACATCACCAGTGTTTATTAGTAAACATAAGTTCTTAATTTATTTAGCTACGCATAAACTGCATGAGTAATTTGATCAGTGTTGTAACTACAAGAGAAATTGATTTTCACATACTCAAAAGTTAAGTAGGACACAATTACCGACCTTTCCCCCTTCTCAGGCGTGTGACTTAATGGCTCATTACCTCTTTAATAAGGACAACATAGAGCAGTGCGTCAAAGGGATAAAAACTCAAAAAAGGGATATAGAGATGGATATGTTTTAAATGAAACGTGATCGTGCATCTTAATTCTTATCTGATGTAGATGAGGGGGACAAATTTGTAAAAAAGTTTTCTGGTGACTCATTTTCATCCTGGTTACGTAAATTTACTTCCATTACCGAGAAGGAGGCATAGATTTAAAAGGTCTGAGCATGTAGCGATTTCTATATTGCTTAAATAAATGTTAAAATCGGAGCAGACCGGTTTTAAAATTTTGAAAATAGTTACTGCTTATTAAAAGTTTGATCATTCATTGATTTATGCAAAATTTGTTATGTATGACTGGGCAGTCAGCTTAAATTCTCGATGTAATTCTTTCATCCCCCCTGAAAATGATAGGAAAGTCTATCCCTGCTAGAATTTGGATGGGGGTGTACAGTAGTAAATAAGGCTCAAAATTTTATAGTCAGAATGTGCTGTATCATTACAAAGAATTTTAATAGACATTTAGGGTATTTACAAAAGAAAATACAAGTTTGCCTTGTAATACACAAAAAAAAACAAAAAACATGCTGATAGCTCTTTCATGGTTGTTGATAGATTGTAAAGCAATTTAGCTCATGTCCTTTACATTGCTGTATGTAAGTAGGACACATCTGTTGACCCCTTTTCTTCTTCTCATGCATGTGAGTTTATGGCTCTTTCATAAGGACAACATCAAGCATTGCTTTAAAGGGATAGACTCTTCAAGGTATATAGAGATGGGTCTGTTTGAAGTGAATGTGATCGAGCATGTTAATTCTTATCTGATGGAGAAAAAAAGGGAAAGAAATTTAGAGGAAAGTAGTTCTTGTAACATTTTTATTCTGGCTGACGACCTACTAGAATTTTCTTTTGTTACAGATATTTTAAAGACTGCATGGTTCTCTAAAGAGAAAATAGCTGATTTCAGAAATATAACATAATCATCGCCTTTTGTTTTTGTTTTTCTGTTTTGTTTAAAGATAGGATATCAATTAAAAAAAATATTCTATTGCCTTACTATAAAGCTTATAAATTATCAATTTTAGTGTAAGAAATAAGGAAAGTCTTCACCATTATTATCTGCAGTGGTAATAGTTTATTTTGTTCTTGCAACAAAATAGTCAGGTGTATATAGCGTTAACCCGTGCTAATATAGTGTTAACCCTTGCTTATATAGTGTTAACCCTCGCTCATATAGCGTTAATCCTCGCTTATATAACGTTAACCCTTGCTCATATAGTGTAAATCTTGCTCATATAGTGTTAAGCCTAGCTCTTATAGTGTTAACCCTCGCTCATATAGTGTTAACCCTAGCTCATATAGCGTTAATCCTTGCTTATATAGCATTAACCCTTGCTCATATAGCGTTAACTCTCGCTCAGCGTTAACCCTCGCTTGTATAGCGTTAACCCTTGCTCGTATAGCATTAACGCTAGCTCACATAGCGTTAACCCTTGCTCACAAAGCGTTAAGCCTCATAGCGTTAACCCTCGCTCACATAGCGTTATCCCTCGCTCACATAGCGTTATCCCTTGCTCACATAGCATTATCACTTGCTCACATAGCATTAACCCTCGCTCACATAGCGTTAACCCTCGCTCACATACCGTTAACCCTAGCTTACATAGCATTAACCCTCGCTCACATACGTTGACCCTCGCTCACATAGTGTTAACCCTTGCTCACATAGCATTAACCCTCGCTCACATAGCATTAACCCTCGCTCATATAGCATTAACCCTTGCCCATATATTCATATATTTGTCCAGTCACCTAAATTCTGTCTCTTCATCAACTCTGTAACTATCGGTTGAAAGGCTTGGGGTCTTCTTGGTTTATAAAGATAACAAAAAAAGATATGAAATGATGTTGTGTATGTACAGATATTTTGTTCCTCACATATAGTTGGGTCACATTGCTGGTGCAAAGGTCAACTGTGTCCAAAGGTCAAAAGTGCAATGTTCCATTTTGAAACTGATTGAAATATCTGAATACTCTGAATATCTGAATATTAACTTATAATGTACATAAAAGGAAATGCATTACATGTACAATTGAATTCCCCATAACAAGTCCTGAAACAAGAATAAATTAGTTGAAAGTTGAAAGAGGGTTGCATTAAGTCAGCATTTTAATGAGAAAACTGCATGAAACATCTGAAGTTTATTTACAGCTTTATTTGAATGTGTAGTATGATAATATATACTTGTTGCATATCAACATTTATGTAATTATATCAAGGTCTTAGTTATGGTTGTATTTGGGAGGGGCGTCAGATGAGCTTGTTTCACAGAGTAAAGGCCGTAACACACCGAACACGACACGGCGAGCAATTTTTTGTATACAAAATTAAATAAAACAAAAGGAAAAGAAACATTTTGACCTCCTGTTTTCAGAGAAGCATCGTCATCGCATGGCTATTCAGATGATAACTGAGAATTGATCGAAAGGTCCTTTCTACGCCCATTAAAGCAAAATTCGCGTCGCAACAGAAAATCGCGCCCCACTAAAGCGAATTTCTCCACAGTTTTAACAAAAAAGCATTTCTATCAAATTTTCCAGTATCATCAGAAAGCCTCAATTGTAAACTTCATCGTGTGTAAGCAAAAAGTCAAAGCATCTTATAATATTTGTTTCCTGTATGATTATCTAAAAAAAATCGCTTGCCGCGTCGCGTTCGGTGTGTTACGGCCTTAACTAGTAGACCTGCGGTGTGGGATGTTAACATGACATAATACTATCCAACAAAAGGTATTTGAAAAGCTGAGTCATTTTTCTTGAACAAATAAATATGTTTATTCCACAAAATTAAGAGAGGCTTGTGACTACACTCTGTTACGAAGGATATATTGTTGGTGGATTTAAAGTGTTTTGTTTATTGGTTTTTGTTCCGAAGTTTTCCATTGCTAGAGAAAACTCACTTTGTTTTGGGTTTGAGGGGACAGGCACTTGCATCACTGAGTCCCCGCCCGGCCCCCTTATGATTCACCTGTAGGTCTGTTCAAGTGCTGCTGCCTAATTAATCATTCATCTCTCATCTATTTAAGTGACTGTTCTGCAAATTCACCCAGTCATAAATGCATGCTCATCAAGCTATGAAATTCAATTTGACTGGGTTACTCTAAGTATTGATTGCCGTTTGACGCAGTTCTTCCCTCCATCTCCTTATTATTTTAAATGTGTCGAAACTGACTTTTCCCAGGTAACATAAATCCCGATGATTATGCTGTGAGGTGAATAAGAGATGTTCACAGCGTAGATTGACTGGAAGTCGGTGGCTCGCCTCAAAGGAAGTCAGAGCTAGGCAGTATTTTGCTCAATCATATTTATTTGTCGGTAGTTCAATAAAATCTTTTTTTGTTTTGGGATTGGTATTGCGGCCAGGACTAAAATTGAAATTCATTTATTTTATTGGGAATGATTTTTATGAAACCTTTTTATGTTTAAGGAGTGTTTTTCTGTTTTATGTCTTTGTTTGAAGTTTGGTAAAGAATGTACTTTTGTACTGGCTGTGTGTTTACAATACCTGTTGAATTGCAAAATTTGCATTTTAATCATTTACTGTAGCTGCATGTTTGTGTTACCATGTATATTTCAGCCCTTTGTATATATTTCACAATGTTTGCATTTTTGCTGCATTAATTTATTGGGGAGGGGGCAGCTGCATTAATTTATGGGGAGGGGGCAGCTGCATTAATTTATTCAAATACAAGATTGATTTAGATGGAGATCCATCTTCTCCCACCTTTTATTTTTGGGTTTTTGATCTATAATTTTACTAATACTGCCTCTACACACGCATACACCTTAAAGAAAAATAAAATATTGAAATGGGGTGGGAGAAAGAGGGGAGGGGGGGGGGAACGGGCAGTGGCATTAATTTATTCAAGTACAAGATTGATTTAGATGAAGATCCATCTTCTCCAACCTTTCATTAAAAGTGTATGCACGTGTAAAGGCAGCATTAGTGAAATTATAGGGATTCAAAACCAAGTATATCTATATATACAGCAAAAGTTTTCAAATTTGTGTGAAAGGATTAAATCAATGGTTAAGCAAATTTATTTTAAAGAGGACTTAAAAAAGAAACAAAAGGATGAAGAAACTACTACAATTTATTATTTTAATAGAGAAATATTCAAGTTTAAATTCTTTCTTTTTGTATGGAAATGACTGGTATGGAAAATCCACTGTGGAAGGTTGACACCCTCATCCTCACTTTCTTAATAACAAATGTTGATGAATTAAAAACAAAAATTCTTTTCTTTATAACCTTGGTAACCATCATCGATTCTGGAATAAGATTTTTGAATGCTTTCTTCACCATTTTCTTTCTTTTAAAGTCTTCTTATAAGATCGACTTGCTTGACTCTGAGCTAATTATTTAAAGATTAACCAGTATGTTTACAGCCTTTTGGGGCTTCAGTATGCAAATTTGTATGCCAACTTTGTCATGTATATTACAGTTAGGGTGACCTTGGTATTTCCATGTGTAAATCCTTTATGTTTTAATACATTGATTTCCTCTAGGTTTTAGTGTGTAATTCCCTTGCGGCCCGGAAGGTTTTTCCAAATTTATCATTGTTCCAGTTAGCTTTTTTATCTGTGTTGTCGATGTCAAAGTTGATCCAAGAATCACCATTATTTATAGTCAATTCCTCTTCATCACTGTCAAAATCACTCTCACTATTACTGTTCATATTAAAATCTAGAAAATCTGGCTCCAAATCACTATCTAATGACGGAGGATGGCCAACTAGTAACACTATTTTGTGTGTACATTGCCTATATAAATCTCTGCTTCGCTTCCTTTACAAAATTTTGTCCTGTGTTTGATCCTTTTCTTACAAAAACAGGAATTACGACCGACCCCTACACTTGAAAATAGGTAGACAAAATATTTATTTATGTTAATTTTACAAAACAAAAAGGAAGTACCCACCAATTTGAATAAATTCCACGTAATTGATGCCATGATATCCGTCGCGTATGCGCGATGCTGATACAGGAAAGGAAAAAAATATGGACGCGTATATGCACATGATGCTGGGTTTCAATGTGTTAATAGTCTTTCATTAAAGTGCTTGGAAATTCTTACCAAAAGTCTTCGAGTCTTTACCATACCCCAATCAAATTCTAGCAGAGATAGACTTTCCCATCATGTTCAGTAATTAACCTGTCTGGCTAAGATGATTGACAGCTTTTTCAACCAATCACCGCATAAATTTGCCTAGCAACAAAATCTGCGTAAATAAGTGAGGGCAAACATTCTACACTGTATTGGTACAGTATAATTAGCTACAGGTGTGCGCTTATGTAGTCAATGCAATTTACTACATAAAACTAATTTCTGCACACACAGACTGAGTGACAGCAAAATAATGAACAAAAATTGCGTTTACGGGCCGCTGCAGGCTTTGTAAATCTGTTTGCTGTTACCCAGAATACTAGCAAACTGAATTTTATCCCTTTTGCTAAAAAGTCTAAAGATCTGGAGAAGTGCCATTAAATGACCAAAGCTTGCGGCAGGACCTAGCGAACATTTAGATGCCAATGCATTGGTAATGCACGATTGCGGATTTGAGGATTGTTTGTCCTCACCTAGTTACCACGTTGCTATGGTGGGTGTGGCTTATTTCGTAACTCAGGGATGTTAATTGAGATTTAGGAATGAAATTGAAAGAATTATAACACTTACTTGGAGCTGGTCTTTCTAAAGTAGGATTTTGGGCTTCAAATCTTTCTTAGCTGAGCAAAAGCTCCACTTGCTGTCCTTTGGCATCTGGTTGAGGATCTTAACAACAAATGTCACAGCAGTATTACTATTATGGCTCAGAGACATGGAGGATGACAGCAGCAGACATGGAAAGAATAGACATATTCCACAAAAGTGCTTGAGGAGAATACTCAGATTAAGAGAAGATATCCAATGAGGTGCTCCACGAAAGAACGAAAATGTAGCCACTGAGCGAAGATGAAAACTGATTGGGCATGTACTCCGAAGACAATCCAGCCACAGTAGAACAGCTCTGACTTGGATACCAGATGTAAAAAGAAAGAGACCATGGATGACATGGGGAAGAACTGTGGAAAAGAAAGAGAACGTATTGGGTTGAGAAGTTGGAATGAGGCTGCAGAAGCAGCGAAAGATCGTTTCATTTTTCAAAATTAAAAAAAAAAAAAAATGCTTTGAGCTGACTGCATAGCAGACGTACATCACAAATTTAGCATAAACTGATCAAACAGCGATATACTCAAAGACTAAAAGTGCTATTTTCAAAATCCAAACATTAATCTTCTCATATTTTAATTTTCTTTTAACCAATATAGAATTTGATACATGTTTATATATCTTTAACAGACATGATCTGTCCGTGCTTTGTGGATCGACTCAGTGTTTGCCCCACAGCTCTTGATTCTGGTTTAACACCATATGTCTTATTTCCGGAAAAGCAGACTTTGTGCAAAGTCTCGTAAAATTTTACACTGATTTTCCATCTGCAACCTGCGTTCTTTTTAAGGTGACATATCGATGCATACTTTGCTTTCAAGCATGGTCGAGCTACTGCATCATTAATACTCTGGTTGGGATTTAAGAAATGTCACTAATGGAATCGACTGCAATATTGACCCACTTTCATGTTTGTTACATTTTAAAAGGAAATAATGCCTTTTTAGGTCTCACTGTGCGGATCATCAATTTGCATCAATTCAATGGGTTTTTTCTTTCAGGAATTATAGGTTTTATGGGTACGTGTTATGCCAAGTGAAAACCTACCGGTACTTTAAAATTAGCTCAAAATACAGGTGAATTCTATGAAAAATAATTAGGTGTCCTCCTCTAATTTGTATTTTGTGGGATGCAATTTCAGGGAAGAATATGTCGGAATATGTTCAAATTTGATAAGTTGAAGATAAATTTAGGTTTAGAATCTTTCTACTGATGCAGGTTTATATCAGGGAACTTAGAATTGACGTACAGAATGTTAATTTAAAAAGAAACAAAAAACATGAATGCTTTTCTAGTTTATTAATACAGAAATCTACTTTCCTATTATGTCATGCACTGTTAAAATAACATAATATTTTCCACCATATTATTTAAATTTTACATAAAGGTGCAGGTTTGTAAGTTTTATCCCTAATCATAGGCGGCTGTAAGAGATTTTAGTCATGAGGGATAAAACATGATGAAGTGCAAAATTATAAAATCACCCTAAAATAAGATAAAATCACCATACAAAGGATATAAACATGGAAAAAGTTAAGGAAAATGCCCGTTTGACCCACAAATCCCACTTATGGGAGAAATGCCAGTTTGACCCACAAATCCCACCGATGGGGGAAATGCCTGTTTGACCCACAAATCCCACCTATGGGAGAAATGCCCGCTTGATCCACAAATTCCACCTATGGGGGAAATGCCCATTTGACCCACAAATCCCACCTATGTGTCTTTTAAAGGATTAGTTCAGGGGTCAAGCAAGTCCATCTTATATCAAAGAGGACTTTAAAAGAAACAAAATGGTGAAGAAAGCATTCAAAAATCTTATTCCTTTAAGGAGATATTCAAGTTTAAAGTTTGGTATCATTTGTGTATAAACGACTGAAATCAGACTAGTTGTGATGTCATAGCCTCAGATTCCTAAAGTCTTTATGTATTCTATCATATTTTGTCCTGTGATTTTGTAGCTTAAAAACCATGGGATATGTCAAAAAAGTAGTAAAACTGAATCTAGGAAGGGTATTTTTAATATAACACCTGAATAAAGTTTAAGGAAAAATAATTTCAATAGTGAAAAAATTGAATAAACTTTATTTAAAATATTTTTGAAGTTGTGATTCATTATACTGTAATCAATTAAGATGGTTTCTTATTATCATCAAAAAAGTTACAATTACAGCATCAGCCATAACTCACTGGACTAGGATGATGACGACCCTTATGCACAGATGAAGAATTATTTCTTTTTCAACCCCAATTTTAGACCCTCCCTGTGACTGTACATGTAGCAAAGTATTATCTTATTCTAACAGATGGGCTGATATTTAAAGGCCAGTTACCATGGAGGTAAACATATTTCAATTTGTGTGTTTTGATTGGTCGAAACGGAATGGAACACTTTGCGCTTACATTGATAGGTCAATCAGTATCGTTTTCGAATAAAATGTACGCCGCCACATTTTAATCATGACAGATGGCCTTTAATAAATGTGGCTGATTGTCATGATTTTTACAAGCAATCGGTAAACTTTGTAATGCCATTATTCGGTTATTCAAGTTTATATAATACTGTATATATGTTACTATAAATTTGAACAAATTTTCCTAAATCATCCGCTTGTGCATAATCCATTAAAGCTTTACATGGATTTCATCTATTAAATTTTCCTCTTAAATTTTCATTTCATCGTTGCGCCATGTAAGATAAAAATCCATCACGCTTTCTTAGTAGAGTTCTCCGTCTCATCTGAGAAGTTGTTTAGCCTCTAATTATGTTTGCAGTAATGTTGTACAGTATTAGGTGACACCTCCACAAATGTGCAAGGAAAGAAGGCCTGCTGCGTTTCTTTATGTAGGAGCAGAAGGATTGATTTCAACGTTTCAAGAAGTGGCCCCTGGAGCGAGAAATTCCATCCAAATAACGTTATGTATCTCGAAGCATTCATGAATAATATTTGATATAAAAACATGTTGAAATATAATGGAAGCAGTTGTGATGGAAAAGATCTGCCGCACTGCACAAGGGAAGCCAGGAATAGCTGTAGGTTCGGTGAACTCAACGTGATCGTCAGTCACTTAAGATCCTGAAATACACTTCAGCTAAGATTTATGCTTTCTCTTCAAACTCTAGGGAGAAAAGCTTACTGAGCTTGTGAATATAACAAGATGACATTATGAAAATAGTTTTCGAAGGATATAGCAATTTTTTATCCACCTTTTTTAATGAGTAAAACATAGTTTTGCCCACTTACATTATTAAAAAAGAAAAACGCGTTTCTAAAAACACACTTTCTGTAGGCGGAAATTTGGATTTGTAATTGATTGAGTTGATTATTAATTAGCAGAGGGGGATGATATAATTGATATGTGGGTTTTTTCTCAATTTGTGTTTTTAAGGCGGGAAGTTTGTGCATGCTTGTGTACTTTGTTAACCACATTTCTGATTTGGGGAGATTGTTAGCAAAATCTGACGAAGTTAAAGTTGATGATATAAGATATATTTGATTTTATAAAGCGTCTAATAAACTGAAATAAAATTTAATACTACCTTACCATCCCGAAAATATAAACAAGAAAGCATTTCACGGATTTGCTGATCTCATCACCTTAAGCATACAGCATAGTGGGGTAATCAGGGTCACTATAGCTCTGTGACTTTGATGGATTGCACTGCCCATGCGAGTTCGAGTACAAGCAGATGTTAAGACAGGCTTGGCTCTCTTTCTTTAGAGGTGTTGATGGATTGTACTGCCTATGCGAGTACAAACAGACCTTTGACCTATTGACCCCTTAGTCTAGGGGGGAATACAAATTCAAGTGCCAAGGTATGGTATAGGTCTTGTACTTTTTGAGTTAGAAATGGTGCAAAAATGTACAAAATAGTACATAATTATCCCTTAAAATCACATATTTGACCTCTGACCCTTGACTATAATCACTGAAATAACTTCTGAAAATTTCACATATATCGTACCCTACTGTACAGTGTGATACCATTGATGCTCATGTCACAGTTACCATTCCCTAACTATAGGGGAAAATGGTGAAAAGAAGTAAATAGTTCTGTGACCTTTGTGTTTTTGACCCGTCTACGGGACACAAATTCATGTACCAAGGTTTCAAGGTACAACATAGGGTTGGTATAGGTCTTGCACATTTGGATCTTAAAGTGGGACAAAAATTGAACAAATAAGTACATAATTATACCCCCTAATATCACACATTTGACCTCTGACCATAATCACTGAAATAACTTCTGAAATTTTTCACATTTGTCGTATCCTACTGTATGACACCATTCATGCTCATGTCACACTTACCATTCCATCATTACAGGGGAAAGTGGTTGAAAAAGATCAATAGCTCTGTGACCTTTGACCTTCGACCTTTTGACCCCAGAGTCTACAGGATACATTCATGTACAAAGGTATCATGTTACAACATAGGGTTGGTATAGGTCTTGTACTTTTTGAGTTTAAGAATCTGCAAAATTTGGCATAAAAAGCATTTATTTGACCTTTGACACATGACTTTTGACTTTTTGACCTCCAATTATTTAAAGTTTTGTTAGAATGTTAAACCCTACCCAACTATGCAATTTGTAAAGATACCAAGTAATCCCTTCAAAAGACAGCCATCACCAAAACTTGTCCTGTTTGACCTTTGACCTGTGACCTTTGTACCTTAAAACCTTGGAAATAAAGTTCTGGGCCAGGGGTACCAATGGCCCAATTTTGGTTCATGTGTGTGGTACATTTTTTACGTTATAAGCGACACAAAATGAATTGTTGCATACGTGCAAATGCACACATAAACACTCATAAAGACACGGACAGATGCAAAAATCACCAAATTTTGTCCCGTTCCAAAAACTTATGACCCCTAAAGCCCTAATATGAGGGCATCATATGGTGGGCCCCACCAGCCCTCCTAATATCAGGGGGTGTGGCCTTGTAGTGTAGGAGGTACAGGCAGTTATTTGCTTATACAGCAAAGTGAGTACAATATCTTATTCCCACATATATGTATATGTGGTGATGAGATCGTTAATTCCATATAAATGTGTTATATCTTTCTTCTCCTCTCCATGTCAAAGATTTCATAATCCCCTCGGTATTCCTAATAAGTGATAGGTGAAAATAAAATGGCTAAATCATTGAAGAAGCTATTTCAAGTGCACTAAATTATACAATGCAGCAGATAACACCATATCACTGCTCTAAACGCAGTTTGGCGGTGCCTTAGATTGTTCTCATAGCAGTAGTGACAGACATCAAAGGTGAAATTATGTAATCCCGCCTTCTACCCTTGTATCAAGTGACAGTTGTTTTTGTTTTCAATGTGTGAACGAATAATCGGGTTAGACCAGAGGATTGATTATCATTACATGAAGTGGTCATGCTAGTTGCACGAAACTTACATTTTGCGTTCATATTAAGGTTTTTAGCATTTTATTTTGTAGGCCCTATCATTAATGATGACTTGCAATCAGCAGAGGCGGCGGAGCTGGAAGGGGGGGAAGGGGGCTGGCGGGCTTTAGCCTAGTAATTTTAGGTGAACGTATCATGTTACTTAATCTAAATATCCCCCCCCTCCAATTATAAGTATACCTTATCCTTGTATTATTTGTTTGACTTCTTTACTGTTAGGCATGCAACAGCAGTTTCTTAATTTTCATTTGCTTTATATTTACTTTAATGTGTTTCTTTTTTCGTTTTGCACGATTTTTAAAATTTGTCATTCTTGTTCCTCGTATTTCATGTACCGCAAGTCTGCCATAGGAATCAAAAAGATATTTAATTTATTCTCTTGTGGTTTACTTATATCAATGAGGCATATTTTTGCTTGTATGGCCCCGGGATTACCATTACCAAACAACTCAGGGTTGTAATCATTGGGAAGTCTCCACTCCCGTGGGCCACGCACACTCTCAACACGCAGCGTAGGCAAGGAGAAAGTTTAATAATATGTATATACCAAATTTTGAGATGTGTTTCAAAAGCATATGCTTAGAATAGCATAAGATGTGTGCTGGGGGTGGGGGTGCATTGGGGTGGGGGTGCGTTAAACCTGTCCCCTCTTTGTGAGTAAGAACTCAGACCTAGCATGATGATTTTTATTGATGACCATCGTCATTATCCAGCATAAATTTTATTTTTGGTTTAGATGTGATTGCATCAGGAACCTTTGCGGTCATGATGGTGTGTGTGTGTGGGTGGATGTATGTATATGTGTGTGTGTGTATACACACATACATAAGTAATCATTATCATAATCCATAAATTTATATAGTGCACACTTCGATCTGGCAATCTTCAGTGGCGCTTTACAAAAAAAACATCAATACAATGACAAAACAAAAAAGATAGCCGCTCTCCCAGTGCAATGGGACCGATATAAACAAAACAAATAAAATAGGAGATACCACTAAAATTGATTGAAAAGGTAAATTTTCAAATGATGCTTAAAAACATTTACCGACTGAGCAAGTTTAATATAATCTGGTAGGTCATTCCACCATGTCAGTCCCATTACACCGAAAGAACAACCAGCAAAAGTGTTACGTTTGGTAAATGGAACAAATAACTTTTTATATGAGGTAGTTGACCTGGTATTCCGTCTATTAGGTATGTAAATTGATAGATCCTTAAAGTAATTTGGTGCCTGCTTATTTACACACTTGTACACTAAGGACCTTCATGCTGGATTCTCAATTTGACTGGAAGCCAATGTAAGATTTTGAGGCATTCCTTAACTACTATGATATTTTTGTTTGTCCAGAACAGTTTTGGCCGCAATATTTTGTACCCGCTGAAGTTTGTTCAATTCACACTCAGGAAGTCCTATAAAGATTGCATTTACATAGTCTTAGTGTGGCAGCACTATACCCCAGATATTAGTGTGGCGCAAGCATCCTGTGTAAGGTACTGCGAATTTGTTTGATTTTGTATATGCCTCACTTTGCAATTTTACATTTTCTGCAATGTGTCTCTTGAGAGACATCTGACCATCCACCCACGTTCCAAGGTATTTCATTTGATTTGATTTTCTAACGCATTCCTCATTAATATTGATTACATCAATTTTGCATATGATATTTGCCTTTTGGATCCCAACTGAACAAACTCTGTTTTAGATGAATTCATTTTCAGCCTGTTTGTGTCCATCCATTGTTTAATATCTGTATACAGATTTTCAAGGATATGGATGGAGTCGCTCTCTCCTAATGTAATCACATACATACGTTTAGGTGTATGTATGTATGTATGTATGTATGTATGTTTGTGACGGCCAGCTCGTAAAACACGTGATATCTCAAGAAATAAACTGGATTCATGTCATATGTGGTATACAGATAGCCCATGATCTGTAGATGTGCTCTAATGTGTTTGATGGTGATGTCATGCATATTAATAAGTGGCAGGGCTAAATGTAAATTTTTAAAATGTTAATATTTTAACAACTATATGTCTGTTTTGTTTTCATATTTGTTATAGTAATGGTGATAGCTAGTGTGTATGTTTTCATGACATAAACGTTTAATTTCCATAATATGCGTAGTGGGCGGGGCTTAATATGATTTTGTAAACAAAAAGCACAAGTAAACATGTTATCTCAAGAACTATGAACTGGATTTTATGTATGGTACACAGATAGCCCATTTTCTGCAGATGTGACCTAATGATTGTTGTGGTGATTTCATGCATATTAATAAGTGGGTGGGGCTTAAAGTGAAAATTTTGAAGAGTAATAAGCAACTGTATGTCCGTTTTGTGTCATAATTGGCTTGATAATTTTGTTGGTTATTGTGTACATGCTTATGTTATCAACAGGTGTCATTGATATGCATGGTGGGCATGGCTTAATGTGAAAGTGCTAAATGATGTAAGAACCATAAACGATATATCAGATTTATGCTATATGTGGTACACAGATGGTCATGGTCTGTACGTATGTTTTAATGTTGTGGTAGTGATGTCATTAATGCTAATGAGTAGGTGGGGCTTACTGACAAATTCTTGAAATAGGATAAATGAGCAATCGTTTTTGCATCATACTTGCTTTGATGATGTTAAATTATTGTGCAAATGCTAATGTTATCAACATTTTTATTGATCTGCATGGTGGGTGTGGCTTATGAATAAATATCATGGAACAAATATTTCATGATATGCAATGACCTGACAGTTAATACAAATTTTGCAAATCAATCAACTGATGAAAAAGCATCGGAACCACAAAACCTTTTGGTTCTGCTTTTTCTAACGTGTTATGTTTTGAATTTTATGTTGTACGTCCGGGAAAGAAATTACACAAATTTACAGCAGCAAAGCAAAAAAGATATTTAAATACAACAAACCATGTTTCTCTCCCCTATTATGGGGGTATTCCCCCCTCCCCACCCCAATTAACTTTTTTCTTCATCTCCTGTTGTATAAATAAAATTTGTTCTCCACGACCGTAAATTTTCAGTTACGCACTTGTATAAGTTATTGATCCCATCTAATATTTTAAAACTCTATTTGCCTACTGGGGACAAGAAATACCAAGAAAAAAAGATAATTGAACAATTTTTACCATGTCCCTGTGGGACGTGATATTTATACTTGATTAAAGTACACATCGAACTGAGTTTTTTTATTTCTTAATAATCTTCTGACATCTGTAAAGAACTATTTTGAAGGAAAATTAACCAAAATTATGTACTTTTAAGAAAGGAATTTGAGATATACTTACGGGTTTTTCATTTTCATTTCCCATGGTACAATGTAACTTTCTTCCTGGCGGCTAAAAGTATGACAAAATGTGTGGCCTTGTGAATACCAGGTAGGTGGTTGTAAATAATTAATTTTTTTACACATGGATGGTTGGAAATATGGATGTATTTTTGTTAAGATCAAGGGGGAGTAATAGTAGTAATTTCTTTATTAATTATGGTAAACAATTCCAAAAAGTCAAATAAAACACATTTAGGGAAATAAGTTCAAGAAGAAATTCCAGAATATTTCATATGTTTGTTTCTTTGACTTCCAAACAAATTTGTCTGCATAAATTTATGTTTTTGTTCCTCATTTATGTTTTTGCTCCTCATTTATGTTTTTGTTCCTCATTGAATAGAATAGATAATTATTCATTCATTTCAGCACACATTATGTTGGAATAAAACAACAAACAAATAACAATATGTAAGTTACAATCCGACTGCTTTATTTCTCCATTTTAACTCGACTTTCTCACGCACATATGAGAAGCAGGAGGTGCATGTTTGCATTACTATATCTCCTATATACTTTATTATCTCCTATATACTTGATTATCTATATACTTTATTATCTCCTATAACTTGATTATCTCCTATAACTTGATTATCCCCTATAACTTGATTATCTCCAATAACTTGATTATCTCCTATATACTTGATTATCTCCAATAACTTGATTATCTCCTATAAACTTGATTATCTCTTATATACTCGATTATCTCGTAGATACTTTATTTTATTTTCCAGGAACTATTTTTTTGAAGAAATTTTTCATCTTATGCTTTTATTTTGGACATGTGTGACCCATAAACTAATCTTGCCAATTTAAGTGTTATGACAAAATTGCTCACAAATTTTCTGTTGCATTTCTCCCACCTCCTCCCCTCCCCTTTAGATGTTCAATAAAAATAAAAATATGAGTTTCGACATCAAGGGGAAAAAGTACTTTTGGTCACAGTTTTAGCTTATGTGTGCTTGGAAGGTGTAGGTTTTATATATGTGTTTGGCCAAATAAAAAAACCTCAGCAATGACGTTTGTTTTGCTAGGAATGCTTCCTAGTGGTGTATCCAGAATTTTCATATTAAGATGGGGGGGGGGTTTAAATTGAACCGACACAATATTTTGTGGGGTACTTGAGCTCGACTTGTCAGCGTGGGGTCCACCTCGGCAGGGGTTGAAGGGGCAAAGCTCCTGGTAGCTCTCGTAAAATTGACATTTCAAGGGAAAAAAAGTATGTCACAACGCATAGTAAGAAGGTGTATTATACAAGTCAAAATTCATGTAAAAGAGAGCTATAATACACCATATACACAACACAAATTATAAAAATGCATAATGTGGAAATATAATGTTTGAATCTTTAGGTTTGTACATGGTTAGGTTTATTGTCACTCTTTGAAAAATATGGGTTGTCTAAAAGAAAGGTTTTCAATAATTTACTACAAACTTGTGTAAATGTTGTCAAACTTTTAAAATGAACCTGTTCTGTATCACATGCACTCCGACACTCACCTCCCCCTCTTTATACCCCCTCTCTCTCTCTCCCCCTACCTTTCTCCCTCCTCTCTCTGTTTTAGTTCATGTATTTAAATTCAAAATTGCACAAATGTTTAATATATTATTACTGAAGAAACCTTTTTCTTTGAGAAAGTGCTGTTATGACAGTTTTAAATCTAAAAACATAAGCACCTGGAATGTCAAAGCTTCTTGAACTGATGGCACTTATCTGAACTGACGGATTAAAATCTGAACAGACACTTTAAAATATTGGGGGAAGATCCCCCCCCTCCCCCCTCCTTTCTCCTCTGGCCATGCCACTGTTTTTTCCAACATTATATTTCATTTCTACATGTAGCTTTGTGCAAATATTTATTTTCCCATTTTCATCTAAAAAAATGCTTTTCAATGCGTGGATTAGATCCATAGTGCTTCAGTTCAGTCCCCATAGCCTACAGGCAGTATTACATGCACAAAGTGGTGTAGATAATGTTCGATTTCATATTCAAGTTTATGCACATGGGACTTGCCTATTGGTTAAATCTAATGCTGCGGAGCGCCGCTCGAGCTTCTAGAAGACTTCACAGGTCTCGCCCAATGAAAATGAAAAATATCTCTCGGCAAAGTGGATCAAATTGGACGAACGAACGAAGTGCATGGAGAAATCAAAAATGTATCGTATCAGCTAGAGAAGGGTAATAGGAGAAATGAGGAATTATCATTGGAGAATGTAATGGGATGCTATAAATAGATGTGTGCGATTATCAATGTGATTATGACTTAAATAATGCATGGCATCGCATCTCCCAGCTCAATTATCGGAATTCTGAGGAGTACAGGTGGATGACCTGAGAAAATGAGAATGAAACTTGTGCACATTTAAGGAGCATAGGTATCATGTCAAAATGATTCAAGGCAGATGATAGCTCAGAAACTGTGGGTTTTCATGCTTGTAAATTAGACCAACAAAAGACTATATCAAAATAGTAGATTTGTTTGTGTTTAACTTTAATTATCGACAGTAAAATTATTTGTGGTACAACTGCGGAAAAAAATGATCTTGTTACTTTTTCTTTCCATGGTATTTCTGAAGTACATAAACCTATTGTGTTTTTCAACATGTATTTGAAAATGTTGTAATGATACTCTGCTGATGGAGCACCGATAAACCTTTGGAGTATCATTTTTTTTAAGTGTTTTCTTTTCAATCTAAATGCAGGAAAGGAAAAGGAAAACATTGTGCTCATGGTTACTTCTCAAATTGTTTACAAAAATGTCTGTGACCACAAATTTATAGATTGCACCTTTTTTGGTTCCGATGTGATAGCATCAGGAACCTTTGTGGTCATGATGGCAAGTGTGTGTAAGGGTGTGTGTGCGTGTGTATGTGTGTGTGTATGTATGTATGTGTATATGTATGTACGTATGTATGTACGTACTTACGTACATATGTATGTATGTTTGTTTGTATGTGTGCATGTATGTATGTGTGTATGTATGTATATATGTGTGTATGTATTTATGTATGTGACGGCCAAATCATAAACGCAATATCTCAAGAACGAAACACTGGATTCATGTCATATTTGGTACACAGATAGCCCATGGTCTGTAGATGTGCTCGATTGTTTCTGATGGTAATGTCATGCATATTAATGAGTGGGCAGGGCTAAAAGTGAAAATCTTGAAATGTTCATTTTTTAACAACCACACGTCTGTTTTGTTTCATGTTTGGGATAATTATGATGTTAGCTGGTGTGTACATGTTCATGCTGTAAAAACATTGAATTTCAACAAAATGCATAGTGGGCGGGGCTTCATATGATTTTGCTGAAGAGAGCTTGTAAACATGGTTTTTCAAGAACAGTAAGCTTGATTAATGTATTATGTGATACACAGATAGCCCATGGTCTGTAGATGTGCCCTATTGTTTTTGGTGGTGATATCATGTATAATAATGAGTAGGTGGGGCTTGATATGAAAAAATTGAAAAGCTCTTATTTTGTCTGTTTTGTTTAATATTTATAATAATGGTGATAGCTAGTGTGTATATTTTCGTGACAGAATTTCATTAATATGCATAGTGGGTGGGACTTAATATGATTTTGTAAACAAAAAGCACAAGTAAACATGATATCTCAAGAAGTATAAACTGGATTCGTATCATGTATGGTACACAAATACTGTAGCTCATGGTCTGCATATGTGACCTAATATTTGTGGTGGTGATTTCATGCATATTAATAAGTGGGCAGGGCTTAAAGTGAAAATTTTGAAGAATAATAAATGAGCAACTGTATGTCTGTTTTGTGTCATATTGGGTATGATAATTTTGTTGGTTATTGTGTACATGCTTATGTTATCAACATGTGTCATTGATATGGTGGGAGTGGCTTAATGTGAAAGTGCTAAATGATGTGAACACCATAAACGATATATCGTATTTATGCTATATGTAGTACACAGATGGTCTGTACGTATGTTCTAATGTTGTGGTAGTGATTTCATGAATGCTAATGAGTAGGTGGGGTTTACTGACAAACTCTTTAAATAGGATAAATGAGCAATTGTTTTTGCATCCGTACTTGCTTTGATGATGTTATTAATTATTGCGCAAATGCTAATGTTGTCAACATTTTTATTGATCTGCATGGTGGGTGTGGCTTATGAATGAATATCCTGGAACAAATATTTTATGATATGCAATGACATGACAGTTAATACAAATTTTGCAAATCAGCTTATGAAAAAGCATCGAAACCACAAAACCTTTTGGTTCTGGTTCAACTATAAAAAATTTTTATATTACCCTGCAGATTTTGGGACATGTTTGGTTTGATACAGATGGAAAAATATATATGTTTTTTTTAAATTTTAACTTCAATTTGAAGGATGTTTACACAGCGATCTGAGGAGTGGGGATAGGGCCTGTGTGGAGGTAAATGTTTTGAATAATTTTGTTTGAGGAGAGGAGGTACATATCCCACTTTAATTTTGTTGGAGGAGACTAATATATACTTGCCCCCGGTTTCCAAAAACAAACTTGACATATTGATTTGGACTCCTAAAGCAGTACATGTAGTCATGTAGGTAAATATTGTGTAGAAAGAATGTATGTATCAGCACCATGCATTCATAAATATTACAACTGTATATTTGCATGTTTGCTGGCATAATCAAAATATTAATTGATTTGACATTTCTTTCATATTCAAAACGTGCGATCAATGCATTAAGTCTGGACATTTGGAATATTCACTTTGTCCTCTTGGACATTGGTGATCAGATGTCAATGTACCCAGCTTTCTCATGAACATTTGATCCTAGAGTTACAATCTTGGAGAAATGTGTTTTAGTGACATATTATGTAATTAACTATAACATGTTGAGGAAAAAAAATAATGAAGTGTTACTCCTACTTCCAATGTTGAGGTGAATGATGCAAACTCAAAAGTGAATGCAATGTTCAAAGTGATTTACAATGTAAACTTTCCAAGGTGGCAGTCAGCAAAGGCGTACAAGACTGTACTACTACCCTGTTATGATCCCTTATAATGAGCACCGATCGAGAGGGCAGCAGGTCTCATTTGTGACTCAATCAGGGATCAAACCCATGACATTCCGGCACTGCTCAATCAATTGAGCAAACCAGTTGGCACACCGGAATGGGACAGTACTTTATTTTGTTTAAACATAGTCACTTTGAAATGTCAATATTTAATTTTAAGTATGTTTTAGGAAATGCAAAGAAAGATTGTTTGTGCTTGTAATGTAGCAGAATCTGCATAGGCGATTAAGGCGCAGGGGTGGGGTGGGGGGGTTAAAGGGGGCACTTGTCCCCACTTTGAGGGGCAAAGGGGCACTTTCTCCCACTTTTCAAATTTTTCATCTTGTTTATGGTAAATGTTTGCATCTTAGTACAATTTTGTGGTTCCCCCCACCTGCCCATTTCACCCCCCCTCTCACCACCCCCCCTTCCCCACTTTGACTTTGTCCCCCACGGTAGGCAAATCTCGCCCATGAAAATACGTGATCATTCCAATGAGTTTTGTCCAAGATTGTAATCAAATCTTGTTAAACAGGTGAGGCTTTAGCCCTGATTTTACTCGATCTCTTGCCTGGTTGATGTCATTAATCTCAATTCTTGACAAGGGCCCTGGACGTAGATCCCTTTCTGATGTAATTAAGCCACAATTGTTTTCATGACCTAATACATCACACACTCACACACCATCAATACAAACAGTTTCTGAGACTTTCTAATGCTTGGCCAAGTTTAGGAGGTATTTTTCATATTTAGTAAGAAATTCCTGTCTGTCAGAGTGGTATAAAAGCCGCATAAGCAACATCCCTGCCACTGTAATGAAATGAAAACATAAAGGCTTTCGTTTGAATGTGAATTTCAGTGTGGGCATACTTGACCTTTTACATTATAATAATTAAAAAGAAATGTTCCTTTGGATTTTCATTTTCATATATATGGTAGAGTGCTATTTAACAAATTTGGTTAAAAAATGATTTTGATGTCTTATTTCATCTAGGAGTTAATATATTTCCAAATTTTCACCAGTGTGTTGAAATAATGCATATGTGATGTCATGAAGGCAAATCTAAGACAATTTCTGTGTATCTCTTTGAAATTGATTGCCTTTTTCTAAATTATTTGAAGCATTTTTTGTTTATTTATTGAGATGGTTATAGCATGCACTTAACAAGAACATGCTCTGCCCATCTGCTTATGATAAGTTACACTGCAAGTCTGACTGTCGTTAAAGGATTAGTTCAGTGGTCAAGCAATCTCTATCTTTAATGAAAGAGGACTTCAAAAGAAACAAATTGGTGAAAAAAGCATTCAAAAATCTTATTCCGTTAAGGAGATATTTAAGTTTAAAGTTTGGTATCATTTGTGTAGGAATAATTTAAATCAGACTATTTGTGATGTCATAGCCTCAGATTCCTCAGTCTTTATGGATTCTATCGTATTTTGTCCTGTGATTTTGTGGCTTAAAAACAGTGGGATATGTCAAAAAAGTAGTAAAACTGAATCTAAGAAGAGTATTTATAATATACCACCTGAAGAAAGTTTGAGGAAAAATAATTTAAATAGTGAAAGAATTAAACTTTCTTTAAAAACTTTGACGAATCTGAGGCTGTGACATCACAACTAGTCTGATTTCAGTCATTTGTACAGAAATGATACCAAACTTTAAACTTGAATATTTTCTTAACGGAATAAGAATTTTCAATGCTTTCTTCAGTATTTTGTTTCTTTTAAAGTCCTCTTTTATATAAGATGGACATGCGTGACCCCAGAACTAATCCTTTAAACAAACCAAACCTGTAAATAGAAAGAAAGAAAAAATGTTGTTTTTGTTTGAATTCGCCTTTATGACATCACACTGTACACTGCGAGGTCTTCAAAAAACATTGGAGGGACTTAAAGATCTCTTCTTCTCTACAACTAATGCCTTTCTCAATCTATCCTGACATTTAACTTGAGCTCTTTAGTTCAAATGGTGTTAAGGGAATATTTCAGAGGATTTATATTTTCTTATATATGATAGATGACTATTACAGAAACAAATTGGTGAAAAAAAGCATGCATGATACATTTCAAAGATTTTACCAGTGTGTTGAAAAGTTACCTTGCAGTGTTGTTACCTTGCAGTGTTCAGTGTTGTATATATCATAAGTGCAGATTCCAGCCTGACATGTTTGTCTATTTCTTTAATAATTAATTGCCTCATTCTAAATTATTAATGAGCATGCGAGCATAATGCGAACATATGTAATGGCGATTTCGTCCGTCAAGCTGTCCGTCCAGACGTCCGGCCATACACAGTTTTTCTGAGATTTCCTCAAAAAAGTTAAAGTTTTTTTGGGAATTCCTTATGGAAGTTAGAATTTCCTCACAAAATGTTAAGAGTTTTTCAGAGACACTTAAGACAGGATTGAAGACTAGTTTTCTTAAAAAGTCTACAAAGCATTTGATATTTCCTTAGAAGATAAATGTAAAATGATATAATTTTTCAATATTCTTCAGAGATCCTCAAGCGTCTCTCTCATAACACTGGAGATATAAAATCCTTCAAATTCTTCAAAATATTTGAGCACCAACGTTTGTATCAGGCATGATTATTAAACTCCGCCTTTATTATCCTGGTTATTTGCATAAAGTTGCTACATTATATGAACTGACCAGACTTTTTAATTTAGTTTGCTCAGTCAGGGAGTGTGACAGGATGTGACTGCATATGGACATAGGGAGGGATGCCATGTGGGACATGGATGGGTGCCATGCGGGACATGGGATGCCATGTGGGACATGGGATGCCATGTGGGACATGGGATGCCATGTGGGACATGGGATACCATGTGGGACATGGGATGCCATGTGGGACATGGGATGCCATGTGGGACATGGGATGCCATGTGGGACATGGGATGCCATGTGGGACATGGGATGCCATGTGGGACATGGGATGCCATGTGGGACATGGGATGCCATGTGGTACATGGGATGCCATGTGGTACATGGGATGCCATGTGGGACATGGGATGCCATGTGGGATATGGGATGCCATGGACATGGGATGCCATGTGGACATGGGATGCCATGTGGGACATGGGATGCCACGTGGGACATGGGATGCCACGTGGGACATGGGATGCCACGTGGGACATGGGATGCCACGTGGGACATGGGATGCCACGTGGGACATGGGATGCCATGGAATGCCATGTGGGACATGGGATGCCATGTGGGACATGGGATGCCATGTGGGACATGGGATGCCATGTGGGACATGGGATGCCATGTGGGACATGGGATGCCATGTGGGACATGGGATGCCATGTGGGACATGGGATGCCATGTGGGACATGGGATGCCATGTGGGACATGGGATGCCATGTGGGACTTAGTGTGAGATGCCTATTTTAAAATTGGCCGGGTCGTATGATATGGGTGTCAATTTGCATGGGCATGCGAACCATGACGGTTTTTACCGTTCTATTTGGAAACATTTTTTTGTTTAGTTATTGAGATAGGGTATCACCTTACAAGAGCAAGATTTGTCTATCTACTCATGCACTTTACAAAAGCAAGATTTGCCTATCTACTCATGCACCTACATGAGCAAGATTTGCCTATCTACTCATGAACCTTACAAGAGCAAGATTTGCCTATCTACTCATGCACCTACATGAGCAAGATTTGACCATCTACTCATGCACCTTACAAGAGCAAGATTTGTCCATCTACTCATGCACCTTACAAGAGCAAGATTTGTCCATCTACTCATGCACCTTACAAGAGCAAGATTTGCCCATCTACTCATGCACCTTACAAGAGCAAGATTTGCCCATCTACTCATGCACCTTACAAGAGCAAGATTTGTCTATCTACTCATGCACCTTACAAGAGCAAGATTTGCCCATCTACTCATGCACATACATGAGCAAGATTGGCCCATCTACTGATGCACCTTACAAGAGCAAGATTGGCCCATCTACTCATGCACCTTACAAGAGCAAGATTTACCCATCTACTCATGCACCTTACAAGAGCAAGATTTGCCCATCTACTCATGCACCTTACAATAGCAAGATTTGTCCATCTACTCATGCACCTTGTACATTAAATAAAAGAAAACACATATTTGATTTTATAAGAATACATAAAGAATTTATATTGGATCTTATGACATCGCATTCATTTTTAGGGTGTTTGTCTTTTCTATCTCTTGATAATTAGAATGATGCCATTGTTATTTGTCTATTTTGCAAGTTTAAGCATTACATTTTTGATCGGAGTTGGAAATTTAGCAAACTAACAAAAAATATGTTTTACAATGTAGGTGAATTCCAGATCCACGTGAACTAAGGACGTAATGGATATCTTTCTTTTAATTCATTAATGTATTTGACTCCTTTGTGCTTCGATCACATTTAGATTACAATTGTGTCATGTTTATTAAACAAAAGTTAAGTATTTGTCCCGAGGGCAAAATAAACACCAATGAGAACTCAAGCGCAGTCTTGGATACCTCATTTAGAATTTGCTGCGGGCATATTTTGCAAAGAAAGGTTTGGAAATTGGATCAAAATTGCCTCTGTTATTTGGGTTATTTGAGGGAGGAGATTTCTGTTAGTGAAATGTGCTTCATACTATAATTGGTGAAGTGCCTATAAGTATGCTTGACTTTATAAGGAACAACTTTCTTTATTATTTTTTTCTTTATTTTTACTTAGGGATGTTTCCTTTTGCCAGGGCAACCACATTGATGGAACAAGTGTTCCATTTGACTATTTTTGTTTCTGTTTTAGATAATGTTCTTTGTTCATTGTTTTGAAATTTGGAATACCCAAACTTTAAAACAATTTTCTTCGATTATATTCTACATAGAAGTGAAAGAAATGGAAGGTGCGTAAAAATATGAAAACTATGTTTTTTGGTTTCGATGCTAATATTACAAGGAACCTGTGCAGTCATCCTGGCGTGTGTATGTGTGTGTATGTATGTATGTGCATATGTATGTATGTACATATGTATGTATGTATGTATGTATGTATGTATGTATGTATGTATGTATGTATGTATGTATGTATGTATGTATGTATGTATGTATGTTTGTAAACTCAATTTGATGTCACATTTGGTAGACAGATAGCCCATAGACTGTAAATGTGCCCTATTGTTTTTGTTGGTGATGTCATGCATGTTAATGAGTAGGCGGGCTTAATTTTAAAATCTTTAAATGCTTGTATTTTGATGATTACATGTCTGTTTTGTTTCATATTTGGTATAATTATGTTGGTAGGTAGTGTGTATGTGTTGTGTAATAACGTTAAAATTCATTAATATGCATAGTAGGCGGGGCCTAATACAAATTTGCTGAAAAGAGCTGGTAAACACGATATCTAACGAACGATAAACTGAAATCATCTTATATGTGGTACACAAATAGCTTATGATCTGTATATGTGTCCTATTGGTTTTGGTGATGATGTTATGCATATCAATGAGTAGGCGGAACTTAATGTAGACATTGTCAATTGCTCATTTTTGAACAACTTTATGTTTGTTTTGATTTATACTTGGTGTTTTTATATTGTTAGCTAGTGTATACATATTCATGGTATAAAATAGTTGAATATCATTGTGGGCGGGGCTTAATGGGTTTTGCTGAAAAGAGCTTGTAAATACAGTAACTCAAGGACACTACATTGGATACTGACCCATTGTCTGCTTGTGTACTCTATTGGTTCTTGGTGGTGATGTTATGCATATTGCTTAAAGTGGGGTGGGAGGCTTAATATAAAATTAAAAAAATCTTGAAAAAGTTTCAACAGGTTTTATCTTATTGATGTATCATGTACATGGTGGGCATAGCTTATGAATATATGTTATTAAACATTTTGTAATATAATATGCAATGCCAGTTAGTATAAATCAACCAATAATGAAAGAATGCATCGGAACCACTAAACATTTTGATTTTCTGGTTTTGAAAAAGAAAACAACCATATACCTTCGTTGGTGTACTCTTTCAATTTGAATATCTGTTCTTCATTTATCAGGTTTTCTATTTTTTACATTTATAAGATGAAGCTTTGCTTGAGATAAACGTATGGCTTAGGAAAAAATGGAAAGTCTTAAACAATTAATTTGATGCCCACCACAACACAACTGATACCCAATAAAACAAAATCGAAGATCTGAGCTGGAACCTGCTTATACAAAACAACACCTGCTTATACAAAGCAACACCTGCTTATACAAAACAACACCTCACACAACACAAACACCTCACACAACACAATAAACACTTTGGACAGCATGCATTATCAACACTGCACAATATATTCTACAGCTTGCACAGCACAATCAACACTTTGCGCAGCACATTGAACAGTTTGCACAACACAAAACCTTGCACAACACAATTATTTCCTTGCACAACACTTCCTACAACACAATCAACACCTTGCACAACACAATCAGTATCTTGCCGAACATAATCAACAACTTACACAACACCTACAACGCAATCAGCATCTTGTACAACATAATCCTCATCTTCGCCAACACATTTAACACCTCACGCTTAAGCCAACGCATTCGACACCCCAAAAAACATAATCATTTGTTTAACACTTGTCAAATATTTGTATCCTGCATATCTCAAGAATTTTTGTTGCATGACGTACTTTCTCCCTATCCTTTGTGTATTCTATATTTCTTGCATGAATATTTCCAGGCAGTTGATCTATCCAATGAGGATTACAGCATTCATATGGTTTGACCAATAAAGGACATCATCAGCAATCTGGCATAACTCCATTTTTTTGACGCAATCAAATAACCTTACAGTGAAGAACTGGGGCTCATTGCAATGATGCGTATTGCAAAGCAACCTACATTATGAAGCCATCATTGTTGTGGCATGACAGAATCTAGAACACCACCCAAAGCCCTTTACATTACCAGTCTCCCTATCAATGATTCTTCCTCCTCAAGTCATTCACTTGTCATAATTCTTGGAAGGAATTTTGATACCACCACCCTCGTTTGCATGTCCTTGTTTCAATAATTGAATTTGTCGTTGATTTATCAAGAGTCATACTTTCCTAAAATAGAATCCCAAACATATACAATCCTTTATTACTTTGTATTTTTCCCCTTCAGTCTTAATTTGCAGTTCGTCTAATGATATCGTATACAAGCCTGTCACTCATCGCAGATTATCAAAATGAAATGAAAAAAAAAAATGTGTTTGAGTTTTGTGTATGCCGTGTGGACGTATTATCTTATTTAATCATCTTTGTCGACGGAACGACTTAGGCTTCCTACATTTTGTGGTGTGTAGGTGTTGAAAAAGTGACCTATAATAGGGGAAGGAATATCACAGTCTAAATTTCATAGATTATATACAAAATGACACATGGATGGTGAGAACAGATGCATTTGGTCATAACCCCATTGTGTCATTTGTAAATTTTATTCCTAGCACATGGATAAACTTGATTTTGGGGGTGTCCAGATTTTCAACCTACTTTAGACTCTTAAAACTATTTGAGAGACAGAGAGGCTGTTTATGCATGTGTTTGTGTACAGGGAATTTATGCTACATTCTCTTGACCCATGAGCTCCCCTCAGGTTTGTAGGCATCCTTTCGTGTGAGAGGTAAGGAGGGGGTGGGGGGTGGGGGGGGGGGGGTCACCAAGACTATAATGCTTGTGGCCTGCAATATTCTCACAAAGTTAGTTTGTCAAAATAAGCTCTGGTCATAGGCTAGATTTAACTGAAGAACCAAAAATAAAGTGGTCATTGTCTCAAAATCTGGACTTTTTGGTATATTTTCCAGATCTTTTTACCTCATTTCAATTCTGTTGGGAAGTTGTGTACACCCATGCTCACCTGGACTTAACTGCCTCTTTTAGAGACATACACTATAGATTTAATAGTCAGGATAACAGAGAATAGACTGCAATGTATTGCTTCTGTGGAATCTTGACCTAAATTTTGACAAGTGTTCTACGCAAAGTTTAAGTTTCTGTAACAAGTAGGGCATACATCAACAGAAGTCACGACTCATGCAGTGCCTGCTTCCTTTTAAAAGAGGCCTCATGCAGTGTCGCACATGATCTTCATTGAACAGAAATGATGTCAACTTGAGTGAAAATCAAATTCATAATAACTTAACCCATCTAGTTTTTATTTAGATGATAATTACCTCCACCAACGAAGGTTTTTTTTTTTTGCCTCTGTAAATTTGTTTGTCTGTCGCCAAGATACAGTATCTCAAGAACTGATGATTAGATTTGGATTCAATTTGATGGGTGGTTTTGTTAGTGCTTAAGGAAAATTTAAAGGACTAGTTCAGTGGTCAAGCATGTCTATCTTATATGAAAGAGGACTTCAAAAGAAACAAAATGGTGAAGAAATCATTCAAAAATCCTGTTAAGGAGATATTTATGTTTGAAGCTCTGCTTTAACTGTGTAGAAATGACTGGTGTAATAAGTCTACTATAGAAAGTTGGCATCTTCATCCTCACTTTCTCAAAATTGTTTAATGTATTTGAAAGATTTTGTTTAATTTTTCCACTATTCAAATTATTTTCCTTCTAAACTTTCTTCAGGTGGTATTTTATAAATACCCTTCCTAGATTCAGCTTTACTACTTTTTTGACATATCCCATGGTTTCTATGCAACAAAATCTCAGGACAAAATATGATAGAATACATCAAGACTTTTTAAAGGATTTGAGGCTATCGACGTCACAAGTAGTCTGATTTCAGTAGTTTCTACACAAATGATACCAAACTTTAAACTTGGATATCTCCTTAACGGAATAAGATTTGTGAACGTTTTTTCCACCATTTGTTGCTTTCGAAGTCTTCTTTTTATAGGATGCTTCACCCCATAAATAATCCTTTAAGTGATTTGTCTGTTTGTCTGTCATCAAGATATAATTTGGAACAGGGAAAGGGCGCATATGGATGGGTGGGGACATTTTAAGGTGAGTTTGTCTGTCATCAGATATCCCCAGAACTGATGATTGGATTTGATTAAATTTGTTGTGTGATTGTGATTTTGTTACTGTTTCATTGAGAAGTGATTAAAACTTGGGAATAATTGGAACAGGGGAAGGACAGAAATTGTGGGGTGTGGATATTTTAGGATGAGATCTGTGAAGACTTGAGTTGTCATAACTAAGTTTAAGCTTTCCAATGAAATGTGCTGAACAATGACTTTGTGCTCTGAATAAAGATCCAAACAATCAATTTTCTGGACTCAAAGAGACTTACATTAAGTGTTCTCTAGAATCAATGAAAATGAAACAATTGGTTTCTGTCATGAATGGAAAAGGATGGAATGTGAATCCACTGAAAACAATGGTGTGGCCTTAAAAGAAATCCAGTTAGAAGATAATCTTCAATATTCAAATTGCAAATGTTCATTACAGATCAAAACTTGGGGATGGATTTTGGTGGGCCTAGGAATTCGGAGGTAGATTATATTGGGTATGTGGATCAAATGAACTCTAAAATTATTCTAGACATGTTGGAAATGCAACGGGGAGGACATATGCGCTCTAGAGAGTGCTAATATTCTAGTTTGTTCTAGAATTTTACATCGTTTATTCCGAGGAGATTCAGGTCTGCTCAGGGAGGATCGATATCATCAAAGAAACTAATTTACTTTTGCTTTATACATGACTACAGTATACATTTATCTTCTTTTGGTGGGGTATGCATACTTACATGGATTTAAATCAATGTTTTTTCAAAGATTTATTACATAATAATATCATCATCCAATGTAAGTGTTAATCACATAAGTTGTTTTTTGATCAAATGTCACAAACACGTCAACATTCTTATTTAGATGCTGTCTGTGTTCATATCCTCTTTGTTAGTTTGATTCAAAATAAGCCCAGGAGGAAAAAAAAAAAAAAACTGTTTAAATTTTAAGAAATGGATCATAATCATGAAACTTGCATGGATTCAAAACAATGTTTTTTTTGTAAATTTATTACATAATAGTATTATCATCCAATGTAAGTGTTAATTACATAAGTTGTTTTCTAATCAAATGTCACAAACACGTCAACATTCTTATTTAGATGCTTCTGTGTCTGTGTTTATATCCTTCTTGTTAGTTTGGTTCAAAATAAACCCAGGAGGGAAAAAAAACAAAAACTGCTTGAATTTTAAGAAATGGATCATAAGCATGAAACTTGCATGGATTTAAAACAATGTTTTTTTGTAAATTTATTACATAATAGAATTATCATCCAATGTAAGTGTAAATCACATATGTTGTTTTCTAATCAATTGTCACAAACACATCAACATTCTTATTTAGATGCTGTCTGTGTCCATATCCTCTTTGTTAGTTTGGTTCAAAATAAGCCCAGGAGGGAAAAAAAAACTGTTTGAATGTTAAGAAATGGATCATAAAGCATTTAAATATTTAAATATTTGTTTGATCCTTAAGTCCACCCTTTTAAGAAATGATTGTAGAAAACCTTCAAAATCTGTTGAATTCTCAAGTTTACTCTTTCAAGAAATGATCGTAGAAAGCCTTTGAGCATTTGTTAAATCCTTACGTCTAACCTTTTAAACAATGATCATAGAAACCTTATTAACATTTGTTGAAACCTTGAGTCTGTCCTAAAAGAAATGATCATAGAAAGCCTTTAAAGATGTCTTGCAACACTAAGTCTACCTTATTAATTAATGTATAAAGAAAGCCTGGAACCATTTCTTGAAACCTATCCTTTTTAGAAATGATCAAAAAAAGCCTTTAAACAATTTTTGAAACCTTATCCTTTTTAGCACAACCCACACTGTGAGTGGAGTGAGTGTTGTTGAGGTTATCAAATCATAAATGAGTCCCCATATATATGCCTGTAGTAATTTTCTCTGTTTGAGCAGATTTTCTCTTGAAATTTTGGCTCACCCAAGACCGTTCATGAATTTTCAGGCTATCATTGAACTAAAGGTTTATCTGTGTAGTTTTTAAGTTTTTTTCAAAAGCGCATTTTGTTACATATTTCGCCGTACAATGAAGGTGATATCTGCTTCACTGTGTTTATAATAACAGTTCCCTCAGCGCAGTTCGCACAGTACTGATAACCCGTCAATCACATACACCAAAATTTCACCCCATTTAATCAAAGTACCTGAGCACATATCTCCCAAAAACAACAACAAGCAAAATCCACTGTTACATAAACACAACCAAGCCTTAATGCCTCCTAATCATGTCTTGAGAATACCGTTTACACTGAGAAACATCACGGGGTTAGAATGTTAAACTTACACACAATCTATCAAGGGATGTCCTTTAGGAGAAAATAGCTGGATTCAGGTCATAAGGTCATATTCAGGTCATAAGGTCATAAGGTGTAATGGCAACTGGGTTTATGAATGAATGTGCTTCTTTTTAAATTTTACCTAAAAAATGTTTGTATTAAGTTTGAATCACACCTTTCGACTGGGGACAACCGTTGTTAAAATAGCATCGTATTCTAGAGGAGGATGACATTGCAGGATCGTTTGCACGAAATAAGATATATAAACGCGAGAATGAACTTTCCACATATTTTGTATCACTTAACTGGTAGTTTGTCTGATAACCATTCACAATAAGATTGGGGATAAAAGATCGGCAGGAAAAACAGTCATTTATTCTCTTATCAAGTTTTCTTTCCTTTGCCTCACCTTATTTTCATGTGTATACTTCTGTACGACAATATCTGTCAAAATATTTCAGATTTAAAACGATCAAAATATTTGAAGGATGTCAAATTCTGTTTTGGAAAATCTTTTGATCGTTCACAATGCGTTAGGACCAGAGATAGCTGAAATGAGTTAGTTGACTCAAGTGTATATATATATATATATATATATATATATATATATATATATATATATATATATATATATATATATATATATATATATATATATATCTATATATATATATATATATATATATATATATATATATATATATATATATATATATATATATATATAAATATATATATATATATATATATATATATATATATATATCTATATATATATATATATATATATATATATATATATATATATATATATATATATATATATATATATATATATATATATATATATATATATATATATATATATATATATATATATATATATATATATATATATATATATATATATATATATATATATATATATATAGATAGATAGATAGATAGATAGATATATATATATTTCCAAATATATATATATATATATATATATATATATATATATATATATATATATATATATATATATATATTTATATATTTTGCACACCCGTTAGATGATAGCTTATTTACATACATAAATTGTATCTATTATATAGTTTCTCTAGTAAAAAGGCATGTTCAAAATGCAAGGATGTTTTGCATTTGAAAAGATTTTTAAATGACCAAAAATTTTGTTTATTTTTGCCCGCTACTAGAGCGAGGGTGGTTAAGAATCTACATGTTACTGAAACTGTTTGTGGAATATAATCAGATTATGGGCAGTGTCGTTTGAGGAATAAATGTTTTTTGTATTATTGATCATGCATGAGTCATATAACTGACATTCCTAGAAGTTAAGGAACTAATTTTCATAAGCGGGAATTTTTCTTTCTGTCCATCGGTTACCTGATATATGCATGGTGGGGACTTTTATACAAGCATGTACAAAAGACAAAAATATGTTAGCTGATGATTTATAATTGAAACATTTTTAATACACATGCCGGTCATACAAAAAAAAGATGAATCTGTCATTGTACACTGACCAGTGTCATTCCTCTCCCCCTCCACCCCCATCAGAGTTTGTAGTTCGTACGCATCAGGGAAAAACCTAGAAAATCATGGAATTTAAATAACAGATCCCTGGGCTTACCTGGGGATTTATTTACTCATGAGTATTGTTTGTACATGGGCATGTATATGTCTGGGATATTATGTTTTTCATGACGTATTGTACACTCGTCGGTCAAGTGGATAATTTATTTACAAGTTTCATACGCACGCTTGAGAGTGGTTGAATCCAGGTACCTAGGCTCCTTGCATGAATTGTGTTATTTCATAAATAGATACTTCGAAAAGTTCCTTATGAATAATAAATATCTAGAAACAATGATATGCGTGTGTGATAATTCAAAGAAATTAATATTTAATGGGATGCATGACCTTGTGATCCCATTTTTAGAATTAATGGTGGGGAGGAGGGGCGGGGATATGGTCAAGTTGACCTTGTCCCTCCTATAATTTCGATAATCGACATGGAGAGGTTGGAATTACCAATTTACCCCGCACATTATGATTTATACGAAACAGCTCAAACTTTTTGTTATAAGCTTATTTTTATTCAGTGCATTTACATATCCTTCAATATTTAAGTGCTCTTGGAAGCCGTTAGTGATCCATTTATTTGATAAAATGCTACAGCTTTGCTCCCTGCACCCCCACCATGGGTTACAATTTCGTACCGGTACGTACCACTATACCGGTATACCGCCTAATTGTTTTTGGTGATGAAGTATAAAGTGATGGTATTATTTTCAAATGTAATCATTTATGAATTGTTCAAAGACCCAAAATATCATTAAAATTATGTAGAAAACATACTTGGCTGTGGACATTTACTTGGTTGTCAATGTTATGTCTGTCTGTACGTCGTACCTGTGTTCTCGTCCAGGTCGTATTAAGCGTTTCGGGATAGCATTGTTACTATCATAACCGAATACGCAGGCGGCGACCCCGTCATTGTAATTGTGTGTTCACTTGTTGCCAACTTCAATGAGGGTATAGATGACACATATTAAGGCAATATAAAAACCATTTCAATTTTAACAATGCCAAGTTGAATATCCCTTGCCTTTATTAGGTATAGCACAGGGAACACCCCTGTATTGAAAATATGACATCCGAACAAAAGTGAATGAAATATCCCCACCTCCAAATAAACGACGTTCTTCACCAATACACACCTTTAGGCTTTACATTAAATCCATTCACATCTGTAATTCCAGCAAAGACAGAGAAAAATTAGCCCCATATTTTAAGTATATAGGTTGAGCTACTACATCATTGATGTCTAGTTAGAAATGATCAAAGAAAGCCTTTAACATTTCATATATCTTCAAGTATATCCTTTTAAGAAGTGTATAAAGAAAACCTTTAAACATTTCTTGAAACCCTATCCTTTTTAGAAAAGATCCAAGAAAGCCTTTAAACATCTCTTGAAACCCTATTCATGAAAGAAATGATCAGATAAAGCCTTTAAACATTTTTTGAAATTCTATACTTTTCAGAAATGATCAGAGAGAGCCTTTAAACATTTTTGAAACCCTATCCATGTAAGAAAGGATCAAAGAAAGCCTTTAAACATTTCTTGGAACCCTATCTTTTGTAGAAAAGATCAAAGAAAGCCTTTAAACATTTCTTGAAACCCTATCCATGTAAGAAAGGATCAAAGAAAGCCTTTAAACATTTCTTGGAACCCTATCTTTTGTAGAAAAGATCAAAGAAAGCCTTTAACATGTAAGAAATGATCAATTTCTTGAAACCCTATCCATGTAAGAAAAGATCAAAGAAAGCCTTTTAACTTTTCTTGAAACCCTATCCATGTAAGAAAGGATCAAAGAAAGCCTTTAAACATTTCTTGGAACCCTATCTTTTGTAGAAAAGATCAAAGAAAGCCTTTTAACTTTTCTTGAAACCCTATCCATGTAAGAAAGGATCAAAGAAAGCCTTTTAACTTTTCTTGAACCTCTTTAGAAATAATCTTTTTTGTAGTAAGAAATGATCAAAGAAAGCCTTTAAACTTTTCTTGAAACCCTATCCATGTAAGAAAGGATCAAAGAAAGCCTTTAAACATTTCTTGGAACCCTATCTTTTGTAGAAAAGATCAAGAAAGACTTTTAACATCTCTTGAAATCCTATCCATGTAAGAAATGATCAATGAGAGCCTTTAAACATTTCTTAAACCCCTCTTCTTTTTAGAACAGATCAAAGAAAGCTTTTAAACATCTTTGAAACTCTTTCCTCTTTAGAAATAAACAAAGAGAGCCTTTAAACATTTCTTGAAACTCTATCCTTTTTAGAAAAGATCAAAGAAAGCCTTTAAACATCTCTTGAAACCCTATCCATGTAAGAAATGATCAGAGAAAGCCTTTAAACATTTCTTGGAACCCTTTTTTTTTTTTTAAGAAACAATCAAAGAAAGCCTTTAAACATTACTTGAAACCCTAATCTTTTTAGAAATACATACATTATATCTGTTATATAGTTCCTTTAGTGAAAAGGCATGTTCAAATGCAAGGATGTTTTTCATTTAAAAATATTTTTTAATGACCAGTAATGTTGTTTTATTTTTGCTGGATGCTAGAGAGTGGGTAGTAAAAAATCTACAGTGTTATCTGAAATTGTTTGTGGAAATGATAAAAGAAAGCCTCTAAACATTTCTTGAAATTCTATCCTTTTAGGAAAAAATCAATGAAAGCCTTTAAACTTTTCTTCAAACCCTATCCATGTAGAAATAATTAGAGAAAACCTTTAAGCATTCACGTTTTCTAATTAAGTGCCACCAAGATCATCCATCTTGTTACAAGCCTGTTCATGGGAAACATGATCACATTGCCCTAATAATGTTCTACATTAAGTGAACATTCATCTCTTTTCTTGAGAAGATGACATGTCTATACCAAGACTAGCAATTACAATCATTTGATGAAACATGCAGGGAGTATAACGAATGACTGAACAGCAAATAACTAACTGACTAATGTGTACATTTTTGCAGGTTGTCACTTTCAAAATAAAATGCGCTGTCGCTGATAAAGAGTATTTTTAGAAACATTTCAAATTCAAATATGACTAAGATGTGTCTCAGAGCCTTTGTTTTTAACAGTTTTTCATTGCATTTCAAAAACAAGTGTTGTGAAACATAAGCATATGACCAGGAAATGAGTATTATGTAGGTATGGTTGTATAATAGGCATTACAACAGGTGTTTATGGTGCATGCCTCATAATTATTCATAGGGTATGCAAATGTATGAATATTCAAAAGCATTGTGTAGTGAAACATAACAAGGAAGTTACTTAGTATGTGGGTATTAGAGGTATAAGATGCCTGCAATCTTGGACAAATGAAACACCTAGTGAAAATATGTGATGCTTTTCATGAACCTACTTTTATATTGTAAATTATTCCACATTTAAAATGCTGGAAATTTTTTATGTTGCTTTTTTAATCCCTATTCTTTCAATTGTAATTAATATTTTAGAATTTTAAGGACATTGTTGTAATTTCATTGACGCCGCCAGTGTCCCCCTCCCCTACCTCACTATATTAGTTGTCCTCCCCTCCCCATTAAATGTTGGCTGTGGTTACTGTTTTTCCTGGAAATGATGTTAAGAAAGATATAAATTCAACATCGAAAAATAAGGGAGTAAGGGGGTTACAATTCTTGAAAAATTATTGAAGAAACATAACACTATAACATATGTAGTTCTCGCTTAATTGTTCCAGTTCCAACAGTTTTTCCAAGAGCTGAAGATTGTCTGAGGAAAGAATGTCAATTTTTGCGCTCAGATAGCTTGCATTATTTCTCGACAACAGCTGTGTTTTGAGTGTCTAGAGAAAAATTAGCAATATAAATTTCAAAGGCAATAAGTTATATGATGAATACATGTAAGAATAGAATTGGGAATTGGAATAAATAAATAGATCGAAGGAAACTTATTTCATGTGTTTATGCAAATGCCTGACACTTTGTGCACCTTTCGGGGATTGAATGAAGAAAAATAAATTATGATAAAAGACTGGTCTTTTATTAAAAGACTAAACATATGTATGAAAATTATTAAATAAATAAAAATTGAGCAAATAAAAGGGAATGTCGACCCTTATGTAATCGTCAGGATTCGAACCCATGTTCCAGTGATTTGAAATCCATCCTATTATACGCTGCCCCACACCGTGACGCTCTGGGATTGAAAAAATGCCATCCATTCTTGAAAATAAAATAGGAGGAAGAATGGTAGAGCTGCGAATTATGTGAAATCTTTATACAAATCAACACAAGTAAAGACGTTCAATCAATTGATCTCTTAATTTCTTTCCAACTTTCAATATTATCATACAATTCCTTTTTACCAAATGTGTAATACACCGACATTAGTAAAAAGATACGTGCTGAAGCAGTCTACCGTTGTTTTTCTAAAGTTTGAATCTTCAATACAATTTTCCCTGACTTTTAGGGTAGACCGTGGAGCTCTTTCATATTGAAATAACATACAAAAATAATCCATTATACTACTTCAATGTATTTACTAATGTCCTTCCAACCCCCTCCCACCCCTCCCCCTTATTTTTAATGTGAAATAAACCAATTTGAAGCAGAAATGACATATTTTGGGCATAAATGCAATGCTTTTCATAAACCTACTTTTCTATTGTATATTATTCCACATAAGAAATCACAAATGATGGAAATTCCACCACATGCTTCCCCCCTGAACCCTACCAGCCAGCCCATGGCCTCCACCGCATGGGCAGCTCATTCTGCGATCAGGCTAAACGCTCGCTTGCTTACAAAAACTCCCAACCCACCGCAGCGCAGGGCCCCCACCAAACTTACATCACTGATTTAACATTTATAAATACTGTCATTAATTACATTTATTAATTACATTAATTAATTACATTAATAAATACTGTCTTTTTTGTAGGTTGTTTCACCCCTCTTTGAACAACTTTAGTAGCTAGATGTAATTATTCGGACATTGTCAAATTTTTCACTTCCTTAGATGCTTCTTGTTCCCCTATCCTACTTCAAGGTATTTTTCAATGCCCTCCCCCTCCTCGTCTCCGTTTTTGGTTCCGATGCGATAGCATCAGGAACCTATGCGATCATGATGGCGATTGTGTGTGTGTATGTTTATGTCTGTGTGTGTGACGCTGAGCTCATAAAAACGATATCTCAAGAACGGTACAGTGGAATTTTACATATTGGTACACAGATAGCCCATGGTCCATATATGTGCCCTATTGTTTTGGTGGTGATGCCATGCGTATTAATGAGTAGGCGGGGCATGGTGTAGATTTCTTCAAATATGATACATGAGCAAACGTATGTCTGTTTTGCATCATAATTGCTATGATAAATGTTGTTGATTATTGTGCACTTGCTAGTGTTGTCAATAGGTATGTCTATTTTATTGATCTGCATGTTGGTCATGGCTTATGAATTAATACTAAATATCATGGAACAAATATTTCATGATATGCAATGACATGACAGTTAATACAAAACTTGCAAATCAATCAACATATGAAGAAAAAAAACATCGGAACCACAAAACCTTTCGGTTCTGGTTAATTAACACTGCACGACCAATTTGATACGAAATGGACCAATTGACAGGTTTGGGGCACATCTTTCTGATTCGTACTTTGCTTTTTACAAAATAAGCGCAAATTTTCTTCAAGAATATTCTGTGATTTTCTCAGACAATCTTTGACAAAACTCGTTGAAACACTTAGTGATGCCTTCATGAACCTACTGTTCTAGTAAAATTATTCCACATTTATAAATCTGAAATGCTGGAAATTGTTTCTATTGCTTCTTCAATCCCTATTCTTTTAATTGTAATTAATATTTTAGAATTTTAAGGACATTGTTATAATTTCATTGATGCCACCAGTGTCCCTCTTTCTACCTCACTATATTAATTGGACTCCCCTCCCCCTCCCTGTTCAATGTTGGTCGTTGTTACTGTTTTTACTGGAAATGATGTTAAGAAAGATATAAATTCAACAGTTAAAATGGGGAGGGGCTTGCAATTAAAAAAAAAAAAAAAAATTGAAGCAGTATACTACTATAACATATGTAGCTCTCAAAACGTTGAATTGTTCCAACAGTTTTTTCCAAGATTGTAGGTGTTAAACAGGTGTTGAACAGGTGTTAAAGCTGCACTTCCACTGATAAAGAGTAACTTTTGAAACATTTTGAATTTAAATATGACTAAGATGTGTCTCAGAGCCTTTGCTTTTAACCCATTTTTTATAAATATTCATAGAGTATTCAAATAGCTTATTCAAATATGAATATTCATGTTTGCTAAGAGATTATAAGTTTACTTTAAGTATGAACAGAGAACCCCTTGGTAGTTTTCTTGTCTACCTCTACATGTCCATATACCTTTAAATTCCAAGCCTGCTTCTTTTGTTACCGTTGTAATAACTGTAGTGCAGACAGCTATTAAACATGAATCCTGCAAACAGGATTTAAACTCGAGAGACCTTATTCTATGCAGAGGGAAGGAAAGTGAAATACTGCCCTTTTTTTTTTTGTATTCTCTAGCCTGGTGCATCATGTGTGTCATTGTTGCGAAGAAAAAATCATTTGTAAGGAAATTGTGTTGAATCATATGATGAATCACGAGGACCAATTGAGGATTAAATTAGGATTTCCTTTGATGTGACAGGGCAATATAGATATTAAAATTGTCTTTTGAAAGTTGAAAGTTTGTTAAAAAATAATTCATACTGGAAATTTTAAGCCATTTTAGAAATTTTAAGCCGTAAAATGCAAATTTGTAATGACCGGACAGGACTGCTCAATTTCTGGATGTTAGTAATTGTTAATCACATGTCAGAATTCTTTAGAGGAAAGCAGCCAGTCGTTTGTTTAAGTCACAAAATCTTGGGAGAATGTTCAGCAAATCAAGACAGTTTCACAGGTTTATCAATTAATTTTGCTATACTGTATGTTGCTACTTTGCAATACTAAAGATGAAAACATTTCCATCATTTCAGTATGCATTTTGCCAATATAGACGCAGCAAAACTTGCATCTTGAACTGGTATGCATCACAAGTTGATGTGCATCGTATCAAAATGCATTTTGCATTTTTTTTTGTATGTTATAAGGGAGAGGCTTCAATTCATCGCGACAGCTGTAGAAATAATCTAGGATCTCAAAACTGCCATGTATTCATGAGATTTCTCATAATTGTGGCAAGTATTATCCACTGACTTTTGATAGGTTTAAGTTGATTTATTTTCCGTGATCTTGTAAAAGAAATGAATTATATTAGTGTTGCCGCTGTTTAATGTGTACTTATGAAACGAATGTCAGATGCATTTGATGTTTGTGAAGTAAGTGTTTGCCAAAAACAGGTGAATAAAAAAACTAAGTTGCATCTGCCAATAATACTGTTGTGTTTGAGTGTTTTCCTGTATTTAATTTTGTGTTTGAATTACAATTTAAAGAGCAAAAATCAGTTTGCCATAACAAAATATTGTTATATCGGAGTGAGATATCAAGACCGAAGACTTTAAAGGCCAGATATCCCAATAATGTGGAGATCAAATTAAAATACAATCTAGCTTTTCTGATTGGTCAAAATATTGACACAATTGAATACTGACAAACCAATCAATTACTTCCACAGAAGTGACATCGCTAGAATTAAGTGCACTTATTATTGACAACAGACCTCCATGGTGTAGTGGTTAGTGCTTTGTCCTCTCACCCGTACGTCCTAGGTTTGATTTCGGGTGGGTCTGCAACCAGTGGGTTCACAACTGGTTATCAAAGGCCTTGGCTGTCTTGATATAATGTTCCAGTGCTGGATGCTTTGGGACGTTAAACCTTGCTATGCTATGCTATGCTATGCTATGCTATGCTAAGTCAAGCAATTTTCTTTTGAGACAAGACCCCTTTGAATTATTTGTTGACATACTTTCCTTTCATGAATAATTTTTAACTAATATATGTAAGTTATAGAGTGGGGGTGTGTCCAGAGGTGGTAGAATGTATCTCTCTTTCTTTCTTTCTGGATTGATATCTTTTGTGATTTAGCTTAATTTGTGACTCCCCCTTATTTTTGATGCACAAATTTGATGTTGAGACCCCCTCCCTTTCTATAGGCAAATCTGGCCCATGGTTGCATATCATGATGTAATGTTGGTTTTTTGTTGTCTATGCGACTTTTGAGGTGTATTTTGAATTGCTTATAAAGAAAGGCAAAATAGCTCAGAAATGCCTACACCAAAATGACATAACGTTGCAACATTGTATACTAATAGAAGTCTGTTCAATTCCAGGAATAAGTTTAATGGTCAAATAAGTTCATTATATGACAAGTGAAAAATGTAAATTTACAATTGTTTCTGTTTGTCAGGGGCAGCATAACTCTTTTTGTTGGGGTGCAGGAGAGGGGCTTTCCTGCCACTTATCAGACTTTTCGGGCTATGCCAATAACCATAACCAAACAAAATTTAGGCAACGTAATTGTTATTGTATGGGGCCAAGCAACATTTTGAGCTGACCCCAGATGAAATCGTGGAAATTGGTTTAAAACTTAAAACTCGTTTTAAAACTTAAAAAACTCATTTAAAAACTTTTAATTATATTTAAAACTTATAACTCCATAATATCATTTGAAAAACTTAATTGTTTGTGAACTTTACTGGTAACATTTTTTCTGATGATAATCCTAATCTTAAATTTGTTCATCCTGTTGTTTCTGATGCAACTGTTCACTTCTCCCTTGACTCTAACACATTTACATCCAGCTAAACCCATGAAAATAAGAAACTCATGTTTAAAACACCTTCACAAAAAACAGCCATGAGGCAAAACATAACAAACTAAGCTCAAAGATGAGTGACGATTCACCGTACCATTTAATGGTCATGTAACTAAACGAGGCCTATCAGAGTTGCAATGTATTTTGCGATCAAGATGCGGAATGGCAGTCGTAAATACTTGGACTCTATCGGTTTATGACGTCATCAGTTTGGTATGTGGTCAATCAATAGCATGCGAGTCCGTGCTGTCTTCTGAACACATTGTAAATCAAGTGTTGAGGCGTTTATCACACAATCTTGATGATCGCTTTATTTCTGTCTGTCGGGTTTTACTTTGTTAGTAATTATGTTGGTGTTTGGTGGAATCACATCCTAACACTATGTTGAGTTTTAACAGCTTTAAACTTGGCAAAAAAAAAAAAATTAAGAGCAAACAACTTGTTGCACTCATGAAAGGTTGATGATAAACATTTACAAACTGTACAACCTTTTTTTAAGTTTTGATATGAAATATTTTTAATTCTGATGTGATAGCATCAGGAACCTATGCTGTCATGATGGCGTGTGTATGTGTGTTTGTGATGGCCAGCTTGCAAACACGATATCTCAAGAATGATACAATGGATTCATGTCATATGTGGTACACAGGTAGCTCATGGTGTGTAGATGTGCCCTATTGTTTTTGATAATGATATAGTGCATATTATGAGTAGGCAAGGCTTAATGTAAAAATCTTGAAATGTTCAATTTTAACGACTACATGTCTGTTTTGTTTCATATTTGGTATGATTATGTTGTTAGCTTGTGTGTACATTTTCATGATGTAAACACGTTAAATTTCATTAATATACGTAGTGGGCAGTGTTAGATCTCCTTTTTGTAAGCGCTCCCTCTTTTTTTACCTCGTTTTGAGGGTTGGCCTGACTTTGTTTACTGCAATTAAAATTGGCACTACATGTCACACGTTGAAATTATTCGCTGTTAAAAACCAGCTATGATCGCATAAATCGCCAAATGTACCCATTGTATTCGGGAGCAGATGTTTCCTGGGCTGAAGTGTTGCAGAATTGATGTCTGTAAAGAGAACATGTTGATAAGTTAGTGAGGCTAAGAGCAGTCATATTCATTATGATGTTTATACTAATTCTTTGTGATGTACTGGATACCATTATCATCGCATTTATGTATCGCTGTTTATCAATTTCCATGTGTAAACATTGATATGTGATGACGGGATGATTTGCGTTTGCATTAAAGTCTGGTGGTTTTAAAGATGATTGAAACATTTGACATAGTCATGTATCGTGTTTGTTCGCCATAACATTTCTGTTACCAACTGATGATTCCAGTTATTGTTCATTAATGGTAGTGATTGTATAGTAATACACGCAGAATAAATGCTGGTGGGATGAGAAATGTTGGTTAAGATATTGCATAGAATATTTCCTTTTGAAGATAACACAAAGACAGCTGCATCTCCTTAATGTATTCATGCTGTTGTATAGTGATAATACATGGATGTTATTTCTCAACTTCAGACATAGTTTTAGATGTTTTGATTAAGCTTATATTTGTATTTCTTTTTATGTTTGTAGTCACCGAATGGAAAGGTAGTCATAAAGACACAGTTGGAAGCAAATAGATTGAGAGAGTAATAACTGATGGTCGTCGTGTTGCCTTCTTCGTGTTTGTCTTATGACCGTAGGACATCCTGTAGGACGCCCCCGTAAGACGCCCCCGTAGGACGCCCCCGTAGGACGCCCCCGTACGACGCCCCCGTAGGAGGCCCCCGTAGGACGTCCCCATAGGACGCCCCGTAGGACACCTTCTATTTTCTAAACTGGCTTCGAGCCCAAGAGCAGTTACAGGTGGGCTTAATATAAAATTGCTGAAAAGAGCTTGTAAACACGGTATTTCAAGAACAGTAAACTGGATTAATGTATTATGTGGTACACAGATAGCCCATGGTCTGTAGATGTTCGCTATTTTTTTTGGTGGTGATATCACCACCAAAAAATTCTGAAATGCTTTATTTTGACAATCACATGTCTGTTTTGTTTAGTTTCATATTTGTTATAGTAATGATGTTAGCTAGTGTGTATGTTTTTTTTTACCCAAGCACCTCTCTCGATCCCAGCTTTCTGACTTTTAGTTCTCGTGTTTCTCTCAATCTCCCCCTGTTTTTTTCCCTTCCTACCTCTAGAATGATCTAACCTCTAAGGCACAATTTGACCCTTGTCGTGGTGCCATTAAGTCATCATCAAACAAACAAACAAACAAACAAACATGGTATAAAATGTTGACTCATTGATATGCATAGTGGGTGGGGCTTAATATGATTTTGTAAACAAAAAGCACAAGTAAACACGATATCTCAAAAACTATGAACTTGATTCACATCATGAGTGGTGCACAGATAGCTCATGGTCTGTAGATGTGACCTAATGTCTATGATAGTGATTTTATGCATATTGATAAGTGGGCGGGGCTTAAAGTGAAAATTTAGAAAAAGTGATGAATAAGCAACTGTATGTCTGTTTTGCGTCATATTGGGCATGATAATTTTGTTGGTTATTGTGTACATGCTTATGTTATCAACATATGTCATTAATATGCATGGTGGGCTTGGCTTATTGAGAAAAGGCTAATTGATGTATACACCATAAACGATATATCAGATTTATGCTGTATGTGGTATACAGATGAGTAATAGTCTGTACATATGTTCTAGTGTTGTGGTAGTGATGTCATGAATATCAACGAGTAATTAGGGCTAACTGACAAATTTTTGAAATAGGATAAATGAGCAATTGTTTTTGCAACATTCTTGCATTAATGATGTTAATTATTGTGCAAATCTTAATGTTGTCAACACTTTTATCGATCTGCATGGTGGATGTGGCTTTTGAATAAATATCCTGGAACAAATATTTTATGATATGCAATGACATGGCAGTTAATACAAATTTTGCAAATCAATCAGCTGATAAAAAAACATCGGAACCACAAAACCTTTTGGTTCTGGTTTTTCTTGTAAGGCACATAAGTTTGTCCTTTCAGATGACAGAGAAAAAAAATATTGACAAAAGTAAAGAAGAAGTAGGGGAAAATATGAAAGACGAACATCTTACATTATGACTGTACAGCAAAATTAGATTCTTGGGAGTTACTAAATACTAAAGCCTTCCAGAATTGTCAGGAAATGAAAGTTTTGGAATAAGAATGAATGTGGGAAGGCTTCATCCATGCACGTTAGTTTTGAATTGAAGTATTTTGTGATTTACATAAAGTGCGTCACTATAGGGAAGGTGGGTCGTAAAAGGAACTGTAAATCTGTTGGGCACATATGTGTCTTGATTGGCCGATATTGAGTTACATTTTATTCTAGGAACTGGGACTATTTTGGGAAAAATGTGTAGTCCCAGAACGAGATAAAGTTTTTCAGTCTACATCTGACACACAATGTTGAAAAGATATTGATTGCAATTTTCTAGTGGGGTACAAAATGTGGCAATATTATTGATTTGAGTGGAAGGATGAATTTAGGGGTAAATTATGTTCATATAGAGTACATTGGTGAGAGAGGGACAATATAGGGAGTTTGCTGAATTTGAGATATTTCAAATGCGTGTTCTGAGGAGTGGCATATAAAAATGTATGATGTATCTTTAATGTTTTATTCTACTGCTGTGGTCGAAAATTGTGTCATTTTGATAGAACTTCAAGACAGCTAGATAATTTTCCCTTTTAATTCTCTAATATAAATTGAGCTTTCAATTCTGCATAGCTCAGATGTCTATGCTTGTTTCTAAGCTCATTTAGTTTCTGAGATGGATAAATAAATCTATAAAAGTTTAAGCTTGCCTTAAGCTTTCGTTAGCTCCTCAAGATTGCTGTGATTTTAAGCTATGAGCTCGTGGTTAACTTGTACGAGCTTACAGCCTTAAGCTTTTGTTAGCTTCTCAAGATTGCTGTACTTTTGGGCTACAAGCCTGCGGTTAACTTGTATGAGGTTACAGCCTTAAGCTTTTGTTAGCTCTTCAAGATTGCTGTAATTTTAAGCTATGCACTCCGAGCTCGCAGTTAACTTGTAGGAGTTTACAACCTTAAGCTTTTGTTAGCTCCTCAAGATTGCTGTTATCTTATGCTATGAGCTCCAAGCTTGCAGTGAACTTGTAGGAGCTTACAGCCTTAAGCTCGTCAGCTCAAGAGGCTGTAATTTTATGCTATAAGCTCGAATTGTACAAGCTTGCAGTGAGCTAATAAATGCTGATGGTGAGTCGTTTTAATCTCAAAGGAACTTGTTTCTGTTCTGCAAGCTTGTAAAGGTTCCTGTTGCCAGCTCATTTTAAAGATATGTCCTTGTGATTGTTTTGAAAGTGAGATTGTGATAAGCTTAAAGTCAGCTCACGGTGAGATTAATCTCCCCATTTCTTTAAGGGAATAAGGTTTTACGATAATATGAAATATGTGTGATGAAGTAGGAGTTCATGACCACATCCTAAAATATTGATGAATTTTTTTAAAACTTGAACCTTCGAACCTCTTGAACCTCTTAAACTTGAACCTCTCTTAACATGTTTTTTTGAGACCCTTCATGTGGAGACTTGTCCCCCTACTTTTTGGCAGAATTAAAAAGATTCATACAGTTGTGCAAAACATTAGTCCTCTACTTTGTGGAGGAAAAGAATGGTCCCCCTCCCCACTTTGTAAAAAAAAAATTACGGCCCTACTTCACATGGAGACTTTATATTATTGAAGATTGGAATACTGTTTATAAAACATAATTCTACATAATAACTTTATTGTCATTTCTCTATTTTGTTACCTTTACCAACGAAGTTGGACGGAGGTTATGTTTTCGCCTCTGTTTGATTATATGTCTGTCTGTCTTGTCTGTGTGTCTGTTTTTTTGTTTGTTTGTTTGTTTGTTTGTCTGTTATCAAGATATCTCAAGAACTGATAATTGGATTTGGAATAAATTTGGTGTGTGGTTTTGTTACTGTTTAAGGAAAAAGTGATTAAAATATGATACATTGGAACAAGGGAAGGGTAAAAATTGAGGGGTGGGTACATTTTAAGGTGAGTTTGTCTGTCATCAAGATGTCTTAAGAACTGATGATTGGTTTTTGATTAAATTTGGTTGTGGTTTTGTTACTCTTTCATGAACAACTTAAAATTTGGACTAAATGGAACATGGGGAGGGTAGAAATGGAGGGGTGGGGATGTTTTAGGATAAGATTTGTCAAGACTAAGTTGTCAAGACTAAGTTGAAACTTTCCAATGGAATGTGCTGAACAATGACTTTGTGCTCTGAATGAAGATCCAAACAATCAATTTTCTGGACTCAAAAAAACTTACATCAAGTGTTCTCTGGACTCAAAAGAAAATGAAACAATTGGTTTCTGCCAAGAATGAAAAATGACTGAATGTGAATTATGGCTGAATATAGAGCTTAAACAATGATGCTTCACTTGAATAAAACTGAAAACAATGGTATGGCCTAGGAAGAAATCCAGTCAGCATATAATCTTCAAGTGTTCAGATTGCAAATGATCATTACAGATCAAAACTCGGGATAAATCTTGGTGGGCCTATGATTTCTGAGGTATATGGGGATCAAAAGAACTCTAAAATTATTTTAGTCATGTTGGAATAGCAATGTGGCGGAAGTATGTGCTCTAGAGAGTGCTTAATATTCTTGTTTCTTTTTGTACTCGATATGGAATCTTTATCTTCTTTCTTGGTGGATATCTAAAAAATGTGTTATGGAATTTTTTGACGCTGTTTGTGTGGTTTTTGTGTGGATGGACAGTACCATATCAAAACTGTTGAAACTCACTGATATCTCCTGTCGGATGGCTTGTGTAAAAGAAATATTTGGAAATGAGAAACTGACTTATGATTTTTAAGTGTTTGGAATTTGTGCAGTTTGGAGAGAAAAGTCATCATAAAGTCTTTGTGTCCTGTCTCATGACAGCTGTCTCATGACATTTTAAAATGCAACCTATTTCTTAATAATGGACAGTAAATGAGAAACATATTTATTTTTGCCATAAATTGAGACTTCAAATTCATACTTCTTATCTTCTAATTTTCACCCCCATTTCCCAAGCAGTCCCTATCTACGACACACTTTTCAGTCATCATGCCAAGTCTGATCTTAGTTTTGAAGATTAGCAATTAACTTCAAATTTCAAGGGGAACTTTTCTTTACTATTTGAAAAGAAGTGTAAATTTATTGAAGAAAAAAATCTAAGAATCTGTGCAGAAGTTGATGTCAAATTATTTACATCAACTAGCATTTTGTTCAGGGAGGGGTAAGGGGGAGGTAAAAAACCCTACAAGGAAATTTACATAAACTGGATTCATGTTAAATTTAAATTCTAACCTTCATCAGCATGTTCAACAAATGAATGAGAAAAAATCATACAGTCATGAGGAATATGCTTTGACTGTAATGTATTTCCTTAAAACCTTTTTTGTTGTGTATTGGTATTTTGAGGGGAAGGCATAGGTAACCCTAGCTTTCAAAAAATTTAATTTTAAGTTTGGCTGCAATCTGTAGACCTGATTCTAGGGAGAGGGGGATTTTCCCTATGAAAATGTTGTATCTGGCACACCTACCCCCCCCCCCCCCTCCCCTCTTCTCCCTTCTCTCTTCACCTCTGTTTGAATATTGGATAATTAAATGAATATTCCAATGAATTTTCATTTTTGGTTCCGATGCAATAGCATCAGAAACCTATGCGGTCATGATGGCGTGTGTGTGTATGTATATGTGTGTGTATGTATATGTGTGTGTATATGTTTGTGACGGCCAGCTCGTAAACGTGATATCTCAAGATGATTCACTGGATTTATGTCATGTGATACACAAATAGCCCACGGTCTGTAGATGTGCCTTAATGTTTTTGGTGGTGATGTTATGCATATTAATTAGTAGGCAGGGCTTAATGTAAAAATCTTGAAATGTTCATATTTGATAAGTCTGTTGTTGTTTCATAATGTAGTGTGTACCTGTTCATGATGTAAAAACATTGAATTTTAGTGATATGCATAGCGGACAGGGCTATGATTTTACTGAAAAAAGCTTGTTAACACTGTATCTCAAGAATGGTAAACTGGATTCATGTCATATGTGGTACACAGAGAGCCCATGGTCTGTAGATGTGCTCTATTGTTTTTGACGGCGTCTTGAATATTAATGAGTAGGCGGGGCTTAATGTAAAAATCTTGAAATATTCATATTTTAACAACCACATGTCTGTTTTGTTTCATATTTGGGGTAATTATGATGTTAGCTAGTGTTCATGTTCATGATGTAAAAATATTAAATTTCAATTATATGCGTAGTGGGCGGGACTTAGTGATTTTGTTTGAAAAAGCTTGTAAGCACGGTATCTCAAGAATGGTAAACTGGATTCATGTCATATTTAGTACACAGATTGCCCATGGTCTTTAGATGTGCCTTATTATTTTTGGTAGTGATATCATGCATATTAATGAGTAGGTGCAGCTTAATGTAAAAATCTTGAAATGCTCTTTCTTTGACAATCACATACTTGTTTTGTTTCAAATTTGTTATGATAATGATGTTAGCTACAGTAGCATGTACGTGTTCATTGTATAAAATTGTTGACTTTCATTAATATGCATAGTGGGCACGCCTTAATATGATTTTGTAAACAAAAAGCTTGTAAACGATACTCTAATACTATGAATTGGATTTGCATTATGTGTGGTACACAGATAGCTCATGGTATGCAGATGAGCCCCAATGTTATTATGCATATCAATAAGTGGGCGGGGCTTAAAGTGACAATTTTGAAAAAGTGATTAAAATGAGCAACTACGTCCGTTTCACATTATATTTGGGCATGATAATTTGGTTGGTTATTGTGTACATGCTTATGTTATTAACTGATGTCAATAATATGCATGGTTGGCATGGCTTAATGTGAAAGTGCCAACTGATGTAAACATACATCACGATTGATATATCAGATTTATGCTGTGATGTCTATAAGCATTGTTAATATCTTATCCTGTTTTGGAGTTATCACTTTTAAAAGATTTCACCAGTGTGTCGAAATTGCAGTTTGAAGCATGACATGTCTTCATTACAGATCCAAGACAGAGTTTATGTATTAAGTGTTTCTTGGGAACTTTGTTTGTTTGATTATTAAGATAAATATCATGCACATTACAAGAAAAAAATGCTTTGCCTATTTGCTCATTGTACCTGATGTTCTAAATATTTGTTTTTGTTTTTTTGTATACCTTATTATCTTGGATCTGCAATAATAACATCACACTCAACACTGCAAGGTAACTCTTCACCCTTTAAAATATCTACTATATAAATGAAAAATAAAGTTCACTTTTCCTTGAAGCTTAGGTTGAGGACACTGGTTGTGGACTATGGCTGAGCTTTAAGTTCATAGTTTTTTTGGGACAATTTGACACATATTTTGAGCCTTATTTAGGATGCATTTGACATTTGAGACAAGAGTGTGATTTTCTTTCCCTTTCTGACCTTTATTCTAACCTTATTCTGACCTTTAAGTGCCCCCCCCCCCTCCCCTCCTCCGCCTCATTTACATTTCACATCTTAATGCATCACAATGTTAAAATAGCAAAAAATAAATGTTCCTGAAAATGAGCTTTAAGCTTTCCAGCTTTAATTCTCTCTGGCTGCCAGATTCAAACATAAAAAAAATTAATCCGTTACTCATCTTACATATTACCTGAAGCAATTAAACCTCTGTACACCGAGGAGGATAAAAATATGAAAGATTTCCACAAAAGAGAGGTTATGGAAGGGACCATCAAATAAGCTAATTGATTGTACAGTAATACAATCTTGCTTTAAGTGGCGAGCTTAACCATTTTGAGCATTGATGTGTAGTTGTTTCTTAAAAAAGCAACAATGCCCGAAAACATGGTATGTTTTAATATTTAATTCCTTTAAAAATTTATTTGTCACTTTTGATTTGAAATGACAATGAATTTTTTTCTAAAAATGAATTATTGATTTAATTGAAATTAATATCAATTTATTGAATTGTTGATTTAATTGAAGTTAATACTAATTGATTGAATTGTTGATTTAATTGAAATTAATATCAACTTTTTTCATTGCTGTGTGATGCATATTATTGTTGCGACTTGTGTTTAGAAAACTGGGGGACCTGAACCTCTGCCCCCACCCCCAACGTAGCTGTCACTGGCTACGTTGCTGCAAATAGTTTTCATAAATTTTGCAAAGGAAGATATCCAAGCTCCATATCATGAAAAGTACTGTAGTTTGTCAAAATGGGTCTCTCCTCAATCTGATTTATATGTAAAAAAATGTTTTATTATGAAATTCCTCATTTCACAGCAGTTACCTGCAGAATTAAAACCTTTATGCCAAGAAGGATATCAATATGAAAGATTCCACGAAAGAGATTATTTCGCTACAAAGCATAATATAAACTGTTTAATTGTATATTGTAATACAACCTTCCTGTAAGTGATGTAATTATTGTTTCGAGTGAAGGAGTCATTTCTTGAAACGGTAACGATGTCAGAAATGTTGATCCGTTCGGAAGGGTATAATTCCTTGAAATGTATGCGTCACTTTTCATTTAAAAATAAAAAATGAGCTCTTGCAAAGAATGAAATTGATTTAATTGAAATGTTTTATTTACATATTTGTGCTTGCTGTGTGATGCATGCATGCTGTGTGAAGTGCAGTGCACTTTAAATGCATTTCAAACAGACTTTTTCATCTTTTAAGGAATAAACAGCTTCTATTTTCAAAATGGATTTCTATTGTCAAAATGGATTGGAATAAAGCCTTCACATTACCATAATACTCCTTAACAAGTACCAACAAATTAGCATAATGGTAATGAGAAGGCTTTATTCCAGTCTATTTTGACAATAGAAATCCATTTTGAAAATAGAAGCTGTTAATATGTCAGAATTAAAAAAAAGGGGGAAACAAAGGCTATATGTGTATTCCTCTGTGCTCTAATAGAACTTTATAGAACAGTATTCATCATTAGATTTTCCTACAATATATATAGCTTTACATTTATCCCATAAAGTTTCATGGATCAGTTACTTTTTTGTGTGTATGACTTATGCCTTATTAACTAACCTTGTGGGAATTAGTTACAATTTTGTGTGTATAACTTATGCCTTATTAATTAAACCTTGCAGCGATTAGTTACATTTTTGTATGTATAACTTATGCCTTATTAACTAACTTTGCGGAGATTAGTTACATTTTTGTATGTATAACTTATGCCTTATTAACTAACCTTGCAGCGATTAGTTACATTTTTGTATGTATAACTTATGCCTTATTAACTAACCTTGCAGGGATTAGTTACATTTTTGTATGTATAACTTATGCCTTATTAACTAACCTTGCAGCGATTAGTTACATTTTTGTATGTATAACTTATGCCTTATTAACTAACCTTGTGGGAATTAGTTACAATTTTGTGTGTATAACTTATGCCTTATTAATTAAACCTTGCAGCGATTAGTTACATTTTTGTATGTATAACTTATGCCTTATTAACTAACTGCGGAGATTAGTTACATTTTTGTATGTATAACTTATGCCTTATTAACTAACCTTGCAGCGATTAGTTACATTTTTGTATGTATAACTTATGCCTTATTAACTAACCTTGCAGCGATTAGTTACATTTTGTATGTATAACTTATGCCTTATTAACTAACCTTGCAGCGATTAGTTACATTTTTGTATGTATAACTTATGCCTTATTAACTAACCTTGCAGGGATTAGTTACATTTTGTATGTATAACTTATGCCTTATTAACTAACCTTGCAGCGATTAGTTACATTTTTGTATGTATAACTTATGCCTTATTAACTAACCTTGTGGGAATTAGTTACAATTTTGTGTGTATAACTTATGCCTTATTAATTAAACCTTGCAGCGATTAGTTACATTTTTGTATGTATAACTTATGCCTTATTAACTAACTTTGCGGAGATTAGTTACATTTTTGTATGTATAACTTATGCCTTATTAACTAACCTTGCAGCGATTAGTTACATTTTTGTGTGTATAACTTATGCCTTATTAACTAACCTTGCAGCGATTAGTTACATTTTTGTGTGTTTAACTTATGCCTTATTAACTAACTTTGCGGAGATTAGTTACATTTTTGTGTGTATAACTTATGCCTTATTAACTAACCTTGCAGCGATTAGTTACATTTTTGTGTGTATAACTTATGCCTTATTAACTAACCTTGCAGCGATTAGTTACATTTTTGTGTGTATAACTTATGCCTTATTAACTAACCTTGCGGGTATTAGTTACATTTTTGTGTGTATAACTTATGCTTTATTAACTCACTTTGCAGGAATTAGTTACATTTTTGTGTGTATAACTTATGCTTTATTAACTAACTTTGCGGGAATTAGTTACATTTATGTGTGTATAACTTATGCCTTATTAACTAACCTTGCAGCGATTAGTTACATTTTTGTGTGTATGACTTATGCTTTATTAACTAACCTTGCGGGGATTAGTTACATTTTTGTGTGTATAACTTATGCCTTATTAACTAACCTTGCAGCGATTAGTTACATTTTTGTGTGTTTGACTTAAATTATGCCTCATTAGCTAACCTTGCAGCGATTAGTTACATTTTTGTGTGTATGACTTATGCTTTATTAACTAACTTTGCGGGAATTAGTTACATTTATGTGTGTATAACTTATGCCTTATTAACTAACCTTGCGGGGATTAGTTACATTTTTGTGTGTATAACTTATGCCTTATTAAGTAATCTTGCAGCGATTAGTTACATTTTTGTGTGTATGACTTATACCTTATTAAGTAATCTTGCAGGGATTACTTACATTTTTGTGTGTTTAACTTATGCCTTATTAACTAACCTTGCGGGGATTAGTTACATTTTTGTGTGTATAACTTATGCCTTATTAAGTAATCTTGCAGCGATTAGTTACATTTTTGTGTGTATGACTTATACCTTATTAAGTAATCTTGCAGGGATTACTTACATTTTTGTGTGTTTAACTTATGCCTTATTAACTAACCTTGCGGGGATTAGTTACATTTTTGTGTGTATAACTTATGCCTTATTAAGTAATCTTGCAGGATTAGTTACATTTTTGTGTGTATGACTTATACCTTATTAAGTAATCTTGCAGGGATTACTTACATTTTTTTGTGTGTATAACTTATGCCTTATTAACTAACCTTGCGGGATTAGTTACATTTTTGTGTGTATAACTTATGCCTTATTAAGTAATCTTGAGGGGATTAGTTACATTTTTGTGTGTATAACTTATGCCTTATTAAGTAATCTTGCAGGGATTACTTACATTTTTGTGTGTTTAACTTATGCCTTATTAACTAACCTTGCGGGGATTAGTTACATTTTTGTGTGTATAACTTATGCCTTATTAAGTAATCTTGCAGCGATTAGTTACATTTTTGTGTGTATGACTTATACCTTATTAAGTAATCTTGCAGGGATTACTTACATTTTTGTGTGTATAACTTATGCCTTATTAACTAACCTTGCATGCATTCTGAAGAAGTTATCTTGCATAATTGTATTGCTTTCACCAACAAAGATGGATGGAGGTATATGCTTTCGCCTGTGTTTGTTTGTCTTTCTGTTTGTTTGTCTTTCCGTTTGTTTGTCTTCAACATACCTTATCTCAAGTAGTAGTAACTGGATATTGACGTAATGTGGTATGTAGTTTTGTTACTGCTTAAGGAAGATTTAAATTCAATTTGGGACATATCGGAACAGGGGAAAGGGCAGACACCGATATAAGGATATAGGTAAAGATATTTAAAAACAAATTCTATCTGAACTGAACCCTTTGTAAAGGTCATATACAGACACCATACTTATTCAGATTCCTTCAACTTCAGATCTATCTTTAGCCACCTTATCTCAAACCTGCGTATATTATGGTTCGTTGCGTAAATTGGATTAGAGTAAATCATCAAGCAGAGAAGTATTAGATAAACATGACGCAGCATGCGTTGTAAAGGAAAGTTGATCTCGGAGGAGTGACATCATTTGTCAGGAAAAGACGGAAAGAATAAAGAATGATGAAACCGAAAACTGCATATCTCTGATTTATTGATTTTTTCTTCACGTGACTGCGGGTTCACTTTCTTCACCAAGTGAATCTTCTTCCTTGCGTGTGATATTTGAAACTCAGTGGTGCAGGTCATTTTATTTGATCAAACTGAAAAGTTAGAAAATGCCACTTGAATCAGCTCATTTTCACTGAATCTAAAGATACTTTTAGAAGTACTGATTTTTTTTTTTGACGATCTATGATTTAAAGAAATAACTTACTTTGGACAATTTTTTGCAGTGTTTTAAACTAATTTGAGGAAATTATTTATCATGGCTGCTTTCTTTATTCATCCAATTCTCTTCTTTGAATGCATGCATGCTTATGTGAACATTTTTTTATCAATATATTTTTTTTTCCTTAAGGGTGATGTTAGTTAATGTTAATTTGAAAATAGAATGGCTGAGCAAGATGCTGTAAATGTTGTCAAAAAATTGCAGTTTTAAAAAAACAAAACAAATGAATCCCTAAATGTTTAAGCAAATTTCTTTAGAATTTTTTACATATTCAGAAAATGATTGAAATCTTTATATGAGGCCCTAAAAATCTTGTTTGTTTGTCCTTTCTTGTGGAAAAAAAGGAGGGCGAACGGAAAAAAGTTTTTTTTTTCTTTACCCCACAGATCACTGAAATGCAGTCTTTCCTCATGAAGCATGTGGTCAAGACTGGCTCACTCAGAGTTTAGTATCAAGAACACTTATAAAAGAGGATTAAAACACTTCATTTTCTTATTGTTGGTTCGTTTTATTTATCTTTTTAAAGTTGCAACTATATTCTAAGGAAAATAGGACAAATTGAAAACAAGATATTCTTATTTGCAGACTGAACAATGAATTTGGCGATTCTGCATATACTATAGATATATACATATATATATATATATATATATATATATATATATATATATATATATATATATATATATATATATATATATATATATATATATATATATATATATATGTATATATATATATATATATATATATATATATATATATATATATATATATATATATATATATATATATATATATATATATATATATATATACACACATACATACATACATACATACATACATACATACATACATACATACATACATACATACATACATATTTGTTTCATTTTAGGCAAGGGGCTGGGGGAGGGGAGGGGGCATTACTCCCATACTCCATGCTGGCTACAGGCCTGTCTAATATTTTGCTACTTTCCTAGTTTTTAATATGTTTGATATTGTTATTTAGTTAATGTTACCCCTGCATTAAATGTCCAAATTGCACAATCTGCATTTTCCTGCATGTTCATTCTAGAAGCTCTAAAGGCTCTTCGGAGGCAGTCAGCTGTTTCCTTGTAACAGTCATTGACTCCGCTACTGTTTTTCGTATGATTCATGGTTGTTGCATATCCAACAGCTGTTGTTCATTTAGCCAGAAAGAAAAGCACCGGTGAATTGACATACATGGTCACTTTGCATCTCATGACAAAATTAGGAATTACATCTTGTAATGAATTAGATGTGTTTCATGGAAGAAGATCGCTTGGTTCTTAGTATTGGTTATTCGTTCGGTTTTAATTTTGATTTTTTGAGCAATCAAAAAGATTTGTGCTGCGTGTTTCTGTTGGGATTGCTAATTTAATTATTGTCACACCGTTACCAGTGTATATATCCTGCCAGTGGTACAACGTACGTAAGGGATATATCTAAAGAGTCTGAAAAAGATGTTAGATTTGGGTTTTTGTTGACTTTACTTTGATGGAAGAACGTTTAGAGATCACCTTGATCGAGGCACCTATCAAGATGTACATTTTGTGGTGTATACAAGGAGAGAGGGGGAGGGGGTCGTCAGCTTGTCCATCTTATGGATTACATTAATTGTGTCCATTATCAGTAAATTTTTGAAACATGTATAGATATAAAGAGGAGATATGAAGATATTTGAGATCTGAAAAACTAAATAACATTACATCATTGATTTGGTTTGATTGAGAAAAGATTTAATGAAGAGAACAGATTAATGCTTGAATACCAGAAAGTTCCTGATCATACAAAAACCACAAGTTTAGATGACACTCTTCAACTCCCACCCCTCAAAAAAAAAAAATACTTCTTTAACTGTACATTGGAAATGGATCAAAGTTTTTCAATCATAGGATTTCAGACCTCAGATGTCAAGGATATAGTTCAGTGCTGCCTTTGAATTATTTGTAATTCCAAATGTAATAACAACAAAAAATACAACACAGACAAAATCTAGCTCAAAACATATGATCAAAACATTAATTGAAAAATTAACAGCATTCATTTTAGTATGTTTGTTATGTTCTGACTAATACATTACACAAGGATTGTATGCACTCTGTTGTGGAAAATTACGTTAATCCAATTCATTAAATTTGAACAAATTGTTTCCGTAAAGTATCAACAGACATGTAATTTTGAAATTACAAAGTTTGATTTAATCCATGGTTATTTTAGAAGTGGAGTACTGGTCATAAATAAGATCCCTAGTCTGTTATGGAGTCAAGGCATTAATCTGTAATTTCTCACAGGAATCTGGCTTCACTTTCTGATAAATTGTTAAAAGAGAAAAGTAGATTTTATTTAGCTGGGTTTTGTGAAGTGCAAGGTTATCAGATTAGATAGATTAGGTTTTATATTCTCCATCCCTGCTTGAAATGGATCTACTTTATCCAAACCAGTCTGTTTTAAATGATATTAGTCAGCTATTCAGCTTCCATTACTGCCACTAGAATATGAAAATAAAAAATCTTCATCTAAATCAGTCTGTTTTATATGATATTAGTCAAGTGTTCAGCTTCCATTACTGCCTCTAGAATATTAAATAAAAAAATTGCTTACACTAGTGGATTGAATATATTTCTGTTGCCACATTGAGATTGACTAGATTATTTAATCCATTTGTTGTCTCTAGTAGATGAATTAATCCATTTTTATTTTCTGTAGTAGAGTATTTCAGCCCCAATTGCTGTCTCTGGTAGATGAATTCATCCACTTTGACTTTCTGTAGTAGATTATTTCATCTCCCTTTGTTGTCTCTAGTAGATGAATTCATCCACTTTGACTTTCTTCAGTAGATTATTTCATCCCCTTTGTTGTCTCTAGTAGATGAATTCATCCACTTTGACTTTCTCTAGTAGATTAATTCAACTCCCTTTGTTGTCTCTAGTAGATAAATTCATCCACTTTGACCTTCTCTAGTAGATTAATTCAACTCCCTTTGTTGTCTCTAGTAGATGAATTCATCCACTTTGACTTTCTTCAGTAGATTAATTCAACTCCCTTTGTTGTCTCTAGTAGATGAATTCATCCACTTTGACCTTCTCTAGTAGATTATTCAGCTCCCTTTGTTGTCTCTAGTAGATAAATTCATCCACTTTGACCTTCTCTAGTAGATTAATTCAACTCCCTTTGTTGTCTCTAGTAGATGAATTCATCCACTTTGACTTTCTTCAGTAGATTAATTCAACTCCCTTTGTTGTCTCTAGTAGATAAATTCATCCACTTTGACCTTCTCTAGTAGATTAATTCAACTCCCTTTGTTGTCTCTAGTAGATGAATTCATCCACTTTGACCTTCTCTAGTAGATTAATTCAACTCCCTTTGTTGTCTCTAGTAGATGAATTCATCCACTTTGACTTTCTGTAGTAGATTATTCAGCTCCCTTTGTTGTCTTTGGTAGCTGATTTCATCTCCCTTTGCTGTCTCTACTCTAGGATAGGAATTAATTTTCCTTTAATGTCTATAGTAGATTGATTCATCTTCCTTGGCTTCCACTAGTGCATTGAATTCATCTCTATATGCTCTCTCTGGTAGATGGATTAAGCTTTTTTTTTGCTGGCACTAATCAGTTCAATTCTTCACTCCTTTTGCAAATGCTACATGTTTTCTGGGGTAATTGTAGATTTTGGAAAGTGCTTTAGTTTTAGCAGGTGGATGTCTCTGCCAAAGCAGGTTCTGCCATGTCATCCAAGGAATGTATTTGACTCTGACTTTGTTACTGATAAGGGTCACCATTTTAGAGCAGCAGCTCCCCTGCTGGTTGCAAGCTCATCTTTTTTATTAGTAAATGTAACCCTTCTTCAAGTTACACTTGCTTAGAATGATCAAAGCCGCAGACACTAACAAAACATATCACTGTGATGGTATCATATAAGCTTTTGCCAGCTGCTTTGTTTTGTTCTGAACCATTTTATGAAGGTTAGCCTCATTTGAAGGTAAAGGTCACCCTCTCATCCCATTACTTTAATAGGTCTGGTGAGGTCAGAATGAGGGAGGGAAGAACATGAAAAGAAAATGTTGTTTGCAGAAGATAATCTTGCAGTGAACATTTGGTGCTGGTTGCTTGTTTATCAAGCAGGGGGCACATTCTTATATATGTTAGGAGGCTTCTAAAAATGTATGCTTCTTCTATTGTAATATCTAACAGATTTGATTTTGTAGAGTACTTTGTATCATCTTATAAAAGAAACAAGACAACTTTGTATTTTTTCATATTGATTTGATATATTCTACAAAGACTGTGCAACAATTTTCTTTGCTGTTTTAACATCATGATTGATATCATGTTTTTGCAAGACATGTCTGAATGTACCATTAATATACTAATTCTCTTGCTCCCCTGAAATAGTTAATCCCATTTAACAACCTTGCTCTTTCTGCTGCTTGTTAAATCCCATGAAATAGTTAATCCCATTTAACAACCTTGCCCTTTCTGCTGCTTGTTAATTCCCATGAAATAGTTAATCCAATTTAACAACCTTGCCCATTCTGCTGCTTGTTAAATCCCATGAAATAGTTAATCCTATTTAACAACCTTGCCCTTTCTGCTGCTTGATAAATCCCATGAAATAGTTAATCCCATTTAACAACCTTGCCCTTTCTGCTGCTTGTTAAATCCCATGAAATAGTTAATCCCATTTAACAACCTTGCTCTTTCTGCTGCTTCTTAAATCCCATGAAATAGTTAATCCCATTTAACAACTTGCCAAATACTTAATCCCATTTAACAACTTGCCCTTTCTGCTGCTTGTTAAATCCCATGAAATACTGCTGTCTCATCCACCTTCCATCTGATATTTAATTGTCGTAGGAACAGAACAAGAGCAACAAAATCAATTTGAAATGTCTGGCATTAAATTTAAAATGGCTCGTTACCCAGGTTCACAATCTACGTGGTGTTGATTGAGACTGAAACCTGCGCAGACCACTGGTTACGTGCATGGGGCCAAAGATTCCTGGCATTGTTAGAGGGAAATGTACTTTGTAGGTAATGATAAAATTAGTATGCATGGCTGGTCAGGACTTAAATGTCACCCACAGACATTTATCGTCAAGCAGGGCTTCTGCTTGACATCTACAGAAGAAAGAGGCTCAACTTTGATTTCCAAACCCGTGAAAATTGCTAGTGTAAATCATCTTTATTTTGATGTATACATTAAAGTGCCTTGGACACCTCATATTAGCTATGTTGTTGCCAGTTTTACATCTCATAGACGTTATTATAAGATGTTAGAAATAATATTTTTGATTTATGAGATGTGGGTGATTAAAGGAGACAGCCCTAGATCTTCATGTCATTCTTGAAATTTCCTTTGAAACCTACTAAGAAATTTTACCTGTAGATTTTCATTGGGATTGGTTTGGAATTAGTTTTTTGTCTGAAAAATATTGATGGATCTACACAAGTATCATCTAAAGTCTTCTCATTAATACATCACAAATTAGCATAATAATATAAATAAAAGGCCTCAAGAATGGTAAATTTAAATATGCCTTTGTGTTTGTGTGGTTTTTTTTAGGCTTTTAAAAACACTTCAGCTCATGTTGCCTGTGCATGTCCATAGGCTGTTAAAGAACTTGCTTTATGTTAGCTGTGTGCTCAATTTGTTGAATTTTGATACCCATCAGAGCTCTCTATCATCGTACCAGGGATCTTAATTTGTAATAGGCAGTTCCCTGTTTGAAGACATCACTTCGGAATCTGCTGATTCTTCCTGTCACATCAAGGCTGTTGATATTGAGGTCTTTCCTGCCGTCTCAATTCGTAAACATAAGAACAATAGTTTTCCCGAACTGAAAAGAATAATCAGTAAAATTATAGCAAATTTCTTCATTTGAAAAGAAAATGAATTTGTTGAATTTCAAGCATTATTAAATGATTCTTATCTGATTGGATAAATCTTACTCGTGGCGCAAAACATGTGAAATAGACTTACAAAATGGAATATACCATTTCAATTTGAATTTGAATTGCCGGAAAACTAATTTATACAAAGTCACATTGTCGAAATTCACATGCCCATAATGGACCAATCATATACTGGGGGAATCTTATCTACCAATCAAATACCGGGAGATTCTTGACTGTCTGCACAATAATTTCAGACAGGGTATGGAACCAAGGTATGAAAAATACAGACTTGTCTGCAGCTAATTGGTTGGGTGACAGAAGAAAAATTCCCTCAGCACTTGGATTGGTCAGAGTGTTGAAGTAATCATGTTCCGTTAAAACCAGTCCAAGGCAAAACAAGCTTGGATTTTTTTAAAGGCAAACAGTTATTAGTACAAAACATCTCAAGGAGTTGCCATTTTACTCCGATGACAGTCCCTTACTTTCTGTATTCTCAGAGTTTGGGCGTGCAAAATACTTTGTCATACAACAAAGGAAATGGAATTTAAGAAGTAGTCATTTTTGCTCTTGTCTATTAAATTTTGTATTCTTTTCCTTTTCCCATTTCAAATACACAGTATATCATGCAAATCAAGACTACGTTACCTTTCTGTTCATCATAAGCTCACTGTTAACTCATCAAGCTTGCCATTAGCTCGTAGCTTGTGGTCTGTTGCTGCAGCGAGATGATATAGTCTCATATGAGCTCATTTTTCTGTTGCAAGCTCGTTTTTAGTTCCGATGCGATAGCATCAGGAACCTATGGGGTCATGATGGTGTGTGTATGTATGTATGTATGTGTGTGTGTGTATGTGACGACCAGCCCATAAGCACGATATCTCAAGAATGATACACTGGATTATATCATATTGGTACACAGATAGCTCATGGTCAGTAGATGTGCGGTTTATGATGTCATCAGTTTGGTATGTGGTCAATCAATGACATGCGAGTCCGTGCTGTCTTCTGAACACATTGTAAATCAAGTGTTGAAGCGTTTATTACACAATCTTGATGATCGCTCTATTTCTGTCTGTCGGGTTTTACTTTGTTAGTTATTATGTTGGTGTTTGGTGGAATCACATCCTAACTCTATGTTGAGTTTTAACAGCTTTAAACTTGGCAAAAAAACCCAATCAAGAACAAACACAACTTGTTGCACTCATGAAAGGTTGATGATAAACATTTACAAACTGTAGAACCTTGAAAACCCTTTTTCAGTTTTGATACAAAACTTTTTGGTTCTGATGTGATAGCATCAGGAACCTATGCTGTCATGAAGGCGTGTGTATGTGTGTTTGTGATGGCCAGCTGGTAAATGTGATATCTCAAGAATGATACACTGGATTCATGTCATACGTGGTTTACAGATTATTTGGTCTAATTATGATGCTAGCTGGTGTGTACATGTTCATGATGTAAAAACGTTGAAATTCATTAATATGCTTAGTTGGAGGGGCTTAATATGATTTTGCTGAAAAACTTGTAAACACGGGGTATCTCAAGAACAATAAACTGGATTCATGTCATATTTGGTACACAGACAGCCCATGGTTTGTAGATCTGCCCTTTTGTTTTCAATGATGATGTCCTCACTTTTCAAGTCTAGTGCTCCTTTAAAGTAGTAACGGTATGCAGCCTGACAATAAGAGCCCAAACATGTCCAAATACAGGTAGGCATGACCCATATAACAACAATTTCTTGAGGTGCATTTTACTGAAATTCAAGCACTATATATCAGGATTATAAAAACAAAGCAAGCAAAATGATCTACATGGCCTTTTGATACAAATTTGATTGGAATTGACAATTTATCATTTCAAACCTCATGTAAAATTGTAAGCTTGCTCTACATCTTTACTCTCTATTCACCACAAATGCTTTGGAATTTATAGAATGGTCACCAGTCTCCCTGGGCCCACTCCAAAAATGTGGGACTCTAGATATCTGGGTCTCTGCTCAAAATTTTGGCCTCCTGTAGAAAGCTGGGTGTCCTCTAGGAATGTGGGTCTCCTTCAGAAACTTGGGCCTCTAGGAAATTTATAGAAATAGTGAGCTAGCGTTAAAACCCTGCGCTTAGTTTTTTTGCTAGCTCACAATTGGAACCTTAAGGAAGTTGCATTTAAAAAAAAAAAAAACTTGCAATGGAACCTTTACATACTTGAAGAAGAAGAAGAAGATCATTGCAAGCTAAAGAAAGTTACTACGAACTAGCTTGATGAGCTAAGGGAAAGTTAAGGCAGGCTCAGTTTTATTATAACCTGGGTCAGTAACTTTGTTTAGCTGTAAACTTGAGAATGTATTTTACCTGAAGGAAAAATATCAAGTGTAAAATGTGGTAGTTCCAATTACGCAGAATGAATTAATTACGTTTTGCAAACAGTTTTATTAACTGAATATCATAAAGATGAGGTACTTTCATATTGTTAATAATATAGTCATCCTACAGCGTTCCAACGCTTCTTAAGAAGCCTGTAGTTAATTTGTTGACTGAAGGTTGGGTGTACTCCAATTTTTTTGAAAAAGAAATGATAAATGGAAGCTTTATTTGCAGCATATCGCTATTCTAGGTTGATGCGTGATAATCAATAAAAATGTCTGTTCCTGGAGGCTACCTTCAAGTAGAGTAGTTTATTAAACGGTTCAGTGGAATAAAAACTGGACAAATCTGGATTATTCTCGTTCGCTGTTTCATTTTCCTCGCAAAAATAATCCGTGCTGATAGTTTTATGTAGGTTCAGTCTCTAGGTTATATTTTGAGTGCTTAAGGATCATTCTAAGATATTTGTTTGCTTCAGCCTGAACCAGGAATCTCTAGATAACAGGTTCTTACTTCAACTATGTACGAGAGCTCAAGTTTTGGCAACTTTGAGTAAGGGTTTGGAAGATTTATCTTGTTATTCAAGGGATAGCTTGGATGTGATCAAGTTTGGGAAGTAAAATCTTTGGATGTAGAAAACGTTGGGTTTGTAATGTTAATTTTGATTGATGATTGCAGGAAATGATAGATGGTCTAAATTAATTTGGAAACTTCAAAAAAAGAAGATTAATTGTGAAAGAATACATGTATGTGGTGATATACTTTGTGTGTGTATGTGTGTGTGCGTGTATTAGTAAGTAGGGGATGGGAGTGAGAGTTAATTACACTAGGATTGGGTGGGATGGGTATCATGTAGTTTAGCCATTCTGTTAGATATTTTATCAAGAATTATTCTAATATGAAAAATTTGGAAATGCTAAAAGGTAATGATAGAAAGGTTTTTATTTTTATTTTTTATTGATGATTGCAGGAAATAATAGATGGTCTAAATTAATTTGTGTGTGTGTGTGTGTACGTGTGTTGGGTGGGGGTGGGGGTGTGGGAGGGGTGGCGAGTGAGAGTTAATCATATTGGGTGGGATGGGTATTAAGTAGTTTAGGCACTTTCTGTTAGATATTCTATCAAGAATTATTCTAATATGAAAAATTTGGAAATGCTAAAAAGGTAATGATATGGAATTTGTGGTTTGTTTTATAACCAATTAAAATTTGATTTTCTGGCAGCATCAAGATTTACCTAAAATTTATCAAATGGGATGAGGTAGGGGGAGGGGTTTAGTTGGCAGGGTAGGGTTCGGGCACTGCAGGAATCAAGGTTAATATGCTAATGCCCTAAAAATGAAGAAATAACAAGTTGAGAGAAGAGATGGATCGAAAAACCACTTAAAAAATGACTATCATTTAAAATGTTTAAATTATGAATAATTTATGATAGAAAAGAATGTTCATAAAATTAAGCAATGTAAACTTTTCAGGAAGTGCTCCAACAAGGTTGTCCAAGATTAGTAGGTAATAATGTCTTTCATTTTACACCTTGTTGATTGGCAATGCAAGCCTACATGTACCCAGCAGGAAGCGAAAAACCCAATTTAATCCCAAGAGAACATTATTGAAGTACAGGATAATTTAATTCCAAGTTTTCTTGTCTTTTCTTCGCAATATTACTTAATTGCTTTTCATAAGCACAGCTCTAATAAACAGGTATTTCAATAAGTCTGGAGTCTCATTTACCTTTCATTGAGTAACTTTGAAAAAGCCCTACTTATTAGGTGAAATAGGCTAATGTTCTGTGCAATACATTACTTCTTTTCATTATACATTTTTTCTTCTTCTATTTGATGTGAATTTAACCTATCTGGTGAAATTGTTATTAAAGAAACGGAAGAGGAAAGTGAAGCAATTTTTCTCAAATAGAGAAATGTTATAATGATATATAGGCTAATGCTCAACATCTATTTGGCAGTGTAGCACAGCCAGTAGTATACAACATACTGGTGATTTAGAAAAAATGGTATATTTGCATTTTGTAAGATATTGCAGAGATTGAAAATCTCGAAATATTGGGTACTTTTCTTCCCTTTGTTTACGACTTATGCAAGAGCCCTAGCAACTGCAAGACCTGGTTGTATGTGAAGTAAGGAGCCCTAAATAATTGTGTCTTGATTGAGATTTTAAATTTATTAGAAGCAGTCTCATCAGAACAAACAATTGACAGCAAAGTTGACTACTTTTTCATCATATGGAAAAATATTAATACTTTTGGTCATTTTATCAACCCTTACTCTACCAGCACTTTTTTGAAAAAGTGCTTGGGAGGCGGGGTTAAAGATGAGGGACCCAAAACGGTGATAATATCGCCGCGTGGTAGAGTTAGGGTTGAGCACAGGCTGATTATTGAAGGGTCCTTTGTCTGCCTAGCAGCAGAGTTGGGCTCGTTCCACCGGTGGCCCACCGGGACTATGCCTCATATATTTTTGAGTTGCCGCACTTATCATGGCTTGATTAACCCTTACTCTACCAGCACTTTTTTTTTTGAAAACGCGTTTGGGAGGCGGGGTCAAAGATGGGGGACCCAAAACGGTGATAATATTGCCGCGTGGTAGAGTAAGTGTTAAATAATTGGCATATTTTGCTATAAGATAGATATATGCAATACATAACTATTCTAGGGGAAGATGAAATTTGGTTTTATTTGAAAATACCTTTTCATCAAAATTAATCGTCATAGCTATCCAACCTATGGCATTGCTCATATTATAAAAATTGTGGTCATTGCAGTAAATAGTTCCTATGTGTGGGTAAAATTGACAAAATTAATAGAATAATCTGATCTGGAGGATGCAAAATTTGATTTCTTTAGAAATACATGGCCTGTCGCAATATTTTCATCATTTTTAAAACAATGTTTGCTAAGATTGAACAAAATAGAGTATATCCGACCCGGAGGACGAGATTTTAATTACAGCACTTCAAAATTAACCGTTATATACCTTTGGCATTACATTTGAAGAAAAAAAACAACAACCCAGCCACACCTGAAGAGATGAAGAATCAACCGTAAACAGCACATGCTTTGCTGCACAATAGCCGGGTGACTCGAGCTAGGTCATCAATTTATGATGTAAATCAACACCGGGGAATTAATCCATGATCCCTGAACGTCAACTGAAGGTGACTGTAGGTCATTTTTACATAATATAAACAACACATTGCTTTCTAAAATCGTATGTTCATTCAACTGTGCAGAAATTAGCCAGAAGGTCCGCCGCTGATTCAAAGTCGATAAATAATGTCCTGACGGTGCAAAAATTTCAAGCATTGTCATCGATTTCAAATGTAAATTATCACAGATTCATTTGGAATAACAATATTTTCATAGGTTGATATCAGAGATGTCATCTTCTTAAGATGGATAATTGATTCTGTTTTATTTTCTTCGCTGGACACTTCTTTCTTTCAACGATCCTGAAATGTTATTTGTCATAAATGGCTGCGTGAAAACAGAACTAATGACGAGAATATTTGACTCTGGGAAAAAAGGTGTTTCGTTTTCTATATCAGTATATGTGCGTAGAAAAAAAAGTTGATGATTAAAAAAATACGCCATAATATGTTGAAGTGAAACTGCTAGTTATACTTAACCTAGTTTATGCAAGAAGTGAGCCCAGAAGGTATGTGGACAAAAAAAAGGTGTCTGTAATTGGACTGGGATATTCTTAGGATATTTGCGGTTCTGTAATATAGGTGATTGTGGGGATCATGATGCTTTTAAAATGAATTACACTTAAAATTGATGAAAGTTTGACAGAAATGCTTTAAGCAAATAACTGAAAAATGTATGTTATGACTCGGGTTGTAAACGTGTTCAAAAGTGTGTGTGCGAGGGGGCTCTGTGCATAAAATTTGGTTTGATTTCAAATCATGGACAACGTTTTTAAAAAAGGACATGATATGGTCATCATGGTGTCAGACGGGTATTTAAGAGGGACTCTGGCCCCTCTCCCAAATAAAGGGGGACCTGGGGCCATTTGATCATGAAAGAAAAAGACAGGAAAGAAACAAAATTGTGATGTATTTCAACATGCTATTCAAATATAGATAGCCATTAAACTATTGGGACTGTTTACAGATGCACAAAATGTATTATTATAAAGTATGTGCCATATACCTCAGTGATTAAAACAAAAAATATAACAAAATCCTACCTCAATGTTAAATAAATAGATTTATAGTTGTATAGAAAGAGGTTATTGATTTTGAAAGAGTTACATTAAAGGTCTATAGACTATATTGGTCTATAAGGTCTCTATATTGGTTGAAAGAGTATTAAATTCTGAGCAGATTAGTTTTTAGCTCAACTATTTGAAGAATAGTAGAGGTATTCTACTACCCCCAGTGTTGGCGTAGGCATCGGCGTCCGGTAGAGTTTTGGTTAAAGTGTTTGTTAAAGTTTTCATAACTTAAGTTATGATTGGTATACATTCATGTGACTTGGCATAGGGGTAGAGGACATGGGTACTGATCAAATAAGCATGATTGGAGGGTTGTGTGTCCATACTAATTAGCTAATTTGTATATTGAACAAGGAAAATATTTGTATCTTATGATATCTCGTCAATTAAAGTGGAAGTTGGGATTTTGTTTTACACAAATGATCATATATGTGAAGAGCATTGTCTACACTCTATGGTGAGATGTAGTGTGCATATTAAGTAGCTTATTTGCATAACAATAGACTTGCATACAAAATATTTAAGCTGAGATAATAACTTGCTAATTGGTTCAGAGGTAGAGGGTATTTGTACTGTTCAGTTGAACATGGTTGGGGGATTGTGTGTGTATAATAATTTGCCTATTTGCTTAGCAATGAAAATATTTGTATATGTGGTATCTCTTGAATTAAAGTGAATATAATGATTTTGCTTAAACAAATGATCATATAGTATATGTGAAGAGCATTGTTCACACTTAATGGTGCGGTATAGTGTGCATTTGCTGCAATATGTTTGACCTGAGATCAAAAGTATATGGCTTATGACTTACTAACTTCAAATTTCTAGTTTTGTTATGATATTGTTATTCCTGACATGAATTATGCAATCAAAATGTTTGTCTTGCCATGAATAAAGAAGCAAATAAAACTTTCTTTGCTTCTAAAGAATGTTGAATTAGGGGTTTGGGAAATATAAACAATAATCAGAATGTGGGGCAGAAGATGATGATAAAGTTGCTGGAGGAATTAGGATGAGGTCATGTGGGACAGGGTGGAATTGTATATTGGGCAGGGTGCGGTGGGATGTTGGTCAGGATGTGTTGGCATGTTAGACAGGGTGGATTGGCATGTAGAACAGGGTGGGTTGGCGTGTGGAACAGGATGGGTCGGCATGTGGAACAGGGTGGGTTGGCATGTGGAACAGGGTGGGTCGACATGTGGGACAGGGCGGAATGGCATGTGGTAGGATTTCATCTGGATTTCAGTTGTGATGGCATGTGGGCATGCAAGTGGTGGAATGACATACAGTTTCTGGTTTTCAGGTATGATTGCATGGAGTATAGATGTGGGATGACATTTGGGACAGGTTGGGATGGAATGTGGGACAGTCTGGAATATGCATTATTAGCTGTGAGGGAATTTGTATCGTTTCCATTGTCGAGTTTGTCATACATTAAGCAGTATTGTTTTGTATTATCTTGCTTTAATGTTATTGTGTATTTTTCATGCTGCTTGACTTTGCTTGACACACATATTTTCTTAAATTAGAAGTTGTATTACAATCCAGGATGTAGTTTTAAGAATGTGTAGGGGCTGGGGGAGGGTACTGGTTGGAAATGGGGTTGAATTGCATTCTTTCATGGACATTGGCAAGTCAGGGCCTCTCCTTTTTTTGTTATTCAATTCATAGAACTAAAAGAGGTGTTGTAGTTATAAAGACTGCTAGGTTTTACATGTTTTCTGAGTTACTGGGTGAGGTAACCTTGAGCTTTTTTTTGTCTTAAATTATCTGGGAAAACTCAAAAGATATTTTGAAGCTTGTAGTGCAAATGAAAATGTAAGTGCATTTTTCAAAGCTCAAGTAATTTGAAATTATCTGCCCTGCTACCCTATTTCTGTATATGCTTCCCTCTGTTAGCCCATACTAGCTTTGAATAGTCGAGCATAGCATAGCATAGCATACAGTAGCGAGGTTTAACATCCCGTAAGCATCCAGAATTGGACATTATATCAAGACGGCCACGGCCTTTGATAACCAGTTGTGAACTCACTGGTTGCAGACCCACCGGGTTACAAATCCGGGACGTGCAGGTGAGAGGACAAAGCACCAACCGCTGCACCATGGAAGACTGTATACTAGTCCTTCCAACAGTTCTAGATGAATTTTGAAAGAAACAATTTTGATTTTTCTGAGTTGTGACTAATCAAAGTTTGATCAGTTTTAAATTTATAGGAAATTTGTGATGTATGCCTGGGCAGGCAGCTCAAAATTGTGATGTTATTCTTTCAATTTCTTTCCTAAATTTTAGCCCCTGAAAATGCTAGGAAAGCCTATTCCTGCTATTGATATTGATGCATGCCCATAGACCTTAACTTGCGATGTTTTTTCTAACCATGCAATTGCCAGTCTTATCATCACAAATTTGTAAGATATTCACACATTTCAGTATCCCCTATATGGAATAAGAATTAAGCAATCGTAGCAGATCTCTTCCTGTTATCATCCAGTGGAATTAAATTAGCATATGGCACTATATAAGTTAGGACAGAATGCTTGACCTAAGTACACCCAAGTCAAGCCAAAAATAAACTGAATTATTTCTTAACCTTTAAGGTCTGTTGACTACCCCAAAAAGTCTTTTATTTTGTAATGAAAACAGCATAAAATTTGTAAAAACCAGTCTGTAAATTTTGAAAATTGCCTTTTAAGTCTTTGGGTAATGGCTGATCAAACTTACGAGGATTTTTTTTGTCAAATTTAATTTGTGATGTAGACAAGCATCTTACAAAGTAGATGCTGAAATCATCTACTTAATTTGTTCTATAAGTTTAGTCTTTCAAATGATGAAGATATCTTTCCCTGTTAGATTGTGGATATGTAGCTAAGATTAAAAGAAAGTTTTGTGTAGAATCAGAAGATCTATTTTAAATAAGGTCAGGCCCATGATTAAAAACCAATGGATTTGCATAACAAAGTTTTGCCCATTCGTACAGGGCTTAATTTTTATACTGATGTACCTGAAAATTAAGATCACTTTAATATTTAAGCCAATTTTTGATGGTATATTTTAGTTGATTTTTTAAGTTTGTATTTAATTTTTAAGCAATTTAGTTGTTGCCTTGACTTCTTGTCCATAGATCTGTACATGTTTTATCAACAGGAGCTTAAAGCAATTTTTCTTGAACCAATGGTATCTTAGCTAATCCCTGTTTGCTTGTTTTTATTTCTAAAATAGTCAAGAATTTTCCTAATGCACTCTTCCCTTTATTTCCCACAATTCTGTTACAAATGCCAAGTCAGTCAAAATGGAGGAGTCATTAGGAGAAAGCATCGTTTGATGAGCGGTGAAAATCCAATTAGTAGAACGCTCAGAGGCAGTTCACGAAGCGCTGCTGCTCTGGTGGCACGTCTTGGGAGTTGGGATGACTGCAGCTTAGCGAGGCTACTGACACCAAAGAGCATTAAAGTTATCATAGATTCTTAGTAAACAACTTTGTGATGGTTATCAGGGTGTGAAAAAGGACAGAATTGGTTACAGGACTGCAGAGAGCATGGAAGAATTATGCGTTTATAGCTTTTATCAAGAGGGGTCTAGTAGAGTTGGTATTTTATGCCTGCATTGGTTAATAACCTTGTAAAACCTTTGAAAGACGGCAGTCATGCCTTTTGGAGTTGCATCCAGAAACCTCTGTGGCAAGAAACTGCAGTTTGGGCAATGACTCATGCAATTTTGATAACTGCAGAATATTGCGAACTTCCAGTGAACCAGAAAAACTGAAATAAAATGAGCCATATGGTTAATTACCAGAAGATTTAGTTTTGTCCTTCTAAAAAGTGCATGATGAACAAACTTTGTGAGAAGGATGAAGATGAGGATGAAGAGATAAGAGATTCTTATAGAGTGTTTTGAGCAAGATGCAAAGCACACCATAAGAGCTAGGTGCAGTGGCTCAGTCCTGCTCATATGCCAAGGTACTAGCCTAGGTTTGACTCCTCGTGAGTAATGCATTGTGTTTTTGAGCAAGAAGCTTTACTCTACTCGCTCCAGTCTCAGGGACGCGGAGATGGGGGGGGGGACTGCAGAGATGGGGAGGGGAACTGCAGAGACGGGGGAGGGACTGCAGAGACGGGGAGGGACTGCAGAGACGGGGAGGGACCGCAGAGATGGGGAGGGACTGCAGAGACGGGAGGGACCGCAGAGATGGGGAGGGACTGTGGAGATGGGGAGGAACTACGAGACTGGGGAGGGATGGCGGAGACGAAGAAGGACCGCGGAGACAGGGGGAGGGACCTTGTAGACAGGGGAGGGACCGCATGGGCTTTATTCCTCTCACTCTTTTGCTTATGTGCAAAAAACGTAAAAGATGACTTAAAAGGATGTGTCCTTCCTGGTTTGGTGGTTGGGAAATTGAAGGGAAATTTTTCCAAAAATTGACAAAAAATTTCCTCAGAAAATTGCAATAAAGATGATGGAAATTTCCTGAAAATTGCAAAAAATGATGGAAATTTTCTGAAAATTGACAAACGGTTCACTTAAATTTTTTAAGAAAAGTGACCAAAATGAACGAATTTCCTGAAAATTAAATTTTAGCAAAAATTGAGGTTAAACTTTTTGAAGAAAAGTTGTCAACAAATTTTATAAAAATTGACCAAAATTTGATACCATTTGCTTAAAGAAGCCTCAACCGAAAAGTGAGGGCGTGTTTTATTAGAGTCTTAAAAAATAATGCAGTGCATGTCTTGTATAGGCTTTTCAAACAGCCTCTTTGCATTTGAATATTCATAGCTTTGCTGCGCTGTCTATCATGCACATAGGCCTAGCTGTATAGGGTACTTAGCTGGTTGTTAGGACTAAACAAATAAATGCACAGGAAGTTTATATTTCGTTACTATTTTTTCTTGTAAATGTAACCACTCAATAAACTTTGCATTGAATTGCTGTCTTTTCACGGTGGGAATGCATTTTCATGATCATTTGCTAATAAATCACTGACGAGTTCTTACGTCGAGTCTTACTGTGTCGTTAGGCAAGTGTAATATTAGAAAGTTATTTTGAAAAGGGGTTTATTACACTAACGTTACAGTCAAATATTCATAGTCATACATTACTACAGTTTCAGCCAAATCCCCTATGCCCAGGCTTCTTTTTCTGCTAAAAATATCAAGTTTTAAGTTTAACATAGGCCCTCTAATTTTGTTACTATCGTTCGTACTGTACCAGAAGAAGAGAAGAAAGGCTTAACGTGTGCAGAGGTACAAGTTTATACACACACAGTGAACGTTCGAGAGAGCACTCAGCGAGTTAACAAACTTTCATCGAGATTAAATCCACACAAAAATGGATCGTGAGATTTGATTGGATGTGGAAGAAATGCCACAAATGCATCACAAAAAAGTAATTTTGGTCAATAGCTACTTTAAATTCTTTGTAAAATATTGATAAAGCCTTTAATAAATGCCAGCTGCTGTATAAATTGGACAAATGAAGTCATTTAACAGGCTACACGAAATGTGTCATGCTCTAATAGATGTGATACATGTTATATATTATTGCACTTTTGTGATGCTCCACATTTCTGTATCTACACTTTAATTGCTTAAAGGAATATTCCCATGGATTTTCATTTTTTCATATATGATAGAGAAAATGTTTAGAAACAAAGTGGTGAAAAAACTATCTTGATTAATATCTTATTCTGTTTAGAACTAATATCTTATTCCGTTTAGAAGTTACAAAATCTTAAAGTATTTTTGAATTTGGACAAAAGTGACTGATTGGCAACATCTGTGATGTCATAGAGACAATTTCAACAAAACATCTTTTGGATTTCTTTTAAAATGATTTGGATTTTTTTATCATTGTTAATGTGATGTACACCAAGAAAAAAACAAAATGTTTTCTTTTAAATTATGTATTCCACCCTATCTCTATAATGAACCAAAAATGTTGTTCGATAATGTAAAAAAAGGTGTGATTAAATTCATAAGAAATACATAAGAACTATACTGGAATTGCCTTGACAACATCACCAAGCTGAAGGACATATACTGTACGAGGTGTATTTAAGAACATATTTCTACTCTTTAAATTGTTATAACTTCTAAACGGAATAAGATATAAGATATTGACATAGTTTTTTTCACCACTTTGTTTCTACAAATTTTCTCTATCATATATGAAAAAATAAAATCCATGGGAATATTCCTTTAACTGACCTATATTGGAATGCACCCATGCATAAGGTAGTTTAGTCATTCATTGCCTCTTATTTCTAGCAGCATGCAATCCACCAATAAGAATGAAACAAACTTCCCCTTGGCATCAAAATTGACGTGATTCATCCCCAAAACTAATTTTCAGATATAACCATCACAATCAAGCAAGTATAATACTCTCAACTTTGTTTACCCTTACAGAAATTTTAGCTTGCAGCACGCTTGCGACAAGCTTACAATTTTAGCTTGCGCAAGCATGTTGCAAGCTTGCAGCGTGCTTGCTGCAAGCTAATATTTGAACAAATACTAGCTTGCGTAAGCTAACATTAGCTTGCGAAAGCAAGCATAAAGTATTTGTTAGCTTGCGCATGCTTGCAAATAGTTTTGCTCGCTTGTGCAAGCTTGCAGATAGTTTTTGCTAGCTTGCGCAAGCTATTTTGTTTAAAATACTAGCTTGCAGCATTCTTGCTGCAAGCTTGCATCATGCTTGCGCAAGCTTAAAATGCTAGCTTGTCGCAAGCTTGCTGCAAGCTAATATTTCTGTAAGGGTACAGCTGGTCTAGATCTTTTGTGAGAACAGGGAATTGGCTCTTCTTAAGAAAGAATAAATGAAATGCATCCAATCTGTTACATCATACTGTGTACTAATGACATCACTTTGATGCCGTGCATGTGTGGCTTTGTCAGTATTTGTGTAACTATTTGGAGCAATCAGTAACTTTCAAGTTGAATTGTTTAATTTGTTTTATACAATTCATCTTCATGTTAAAATGGTAAGTGGCCAATATAAATACTAAAAACACATACCAAAATGCATTACTCATTTGAAAAAGCTATCATTAAGAGTTAAAAATCTTCAATTTTGAAAAACCTCCTTTAGTTTGTGAGTTTATGAATGCTGAAAATCTCAAGTATTCTTAAGATTGTCAAAATGTATGACATGCCAAGCTGAAGGCATGCCCAGGATCTTGATAATTGTATATTTTGTACTTTGATTTCAGCTGCAGATGACTTTTATAATAAGTTTTCCCCATTAACAGGTTATTTGGGGGTATATAATCACTTTCAGAATTGTATGTCAGATCGTCATCATACTCGACTCTTTTTCAAATTGTCTTCACAAAAGACTATAAATAAAACATAGAGATATTCAATGGATGACATTAAACATTAGCATGTTTTCTTTCATTATTAGACCTTGGAATTGAAATTGCTGTAAATTAAATAAATTGCAATTTTAGAGGGATTCCGTTGCTATTTTCAAGTACTTTCCTAGCAATTTGTGTTATCTCATTAGGCACTATTTCTGCAATGTCATTTTGGAATTCTCTCTATAACTCTTAGGATTATCTAGCTACTACACTTTAACCCTTACTCTACCACACAGAGATATTATCACCGTTTTGGGTTCCCCATCTTTGACTTTGCCTCTCGAGCACATCTTTAAAAAGATGCTGGTAGAGTGAGGGTTAATCAACCGCGACAAGTGTGCCAGCTCGAAAATATATGCAGCATGATCCCGGTGGGCAGCCCAGCGGGTCACTGAAGCGGAACGAGCCCGACTCTGCTGCTTGGAAGACAGAGGACCCTTCAATAAAAAGCCCCTGATTAACGATTACTTTACCACGTGGCAAAATTATCTCCGTTTTGGGTTCCCCATCTTTGACTCCGCCTCCCGAGCGCATTTAAAAAAAAGTTCTGGTAGAGTAAGGGTTAAGACCTACTTCTCAATGAAAGTTTGTTCACCCGCCTAGTGCTCTCCGAATGTTAACTGTGTGTGACCTTTTAGGACAGGTAGAAGTAGTATCTCATCTCTTATCTGCACTGCTTATCTTTTCTTTTTTGAAATTTTACAGTCTTTATGCTTTAATACTCGTCAGTACCTCTTCTCATGAAAAATAATCTGCGTCTTAAAAGTTTCACCCTTAATGAAAAAAAGAAAAAAAAAATAATCTCTAGTTTTGCTGCACTGTCCTGAGGTGTATATTGCCTAATAATGCATTCTTGTACATCACCTTGTTCAATATAAATCTCGATCAGAAACCAAGTGAATCACCGCAGGTATGCATTTGTCTCTTGCAGCAATCTGAGCAATATTCCAAGAAATACATTCTTTATTAGTTTTAGAAATTTCTAAGAAATTGCAAATTAAAATCTCGTTTCTGGGGTAATGTATATGGTAGGCTATAGTAACATTAATCAATGTTTACTTTTTATGATAATTTTGATGTTAGTGATACAGAAAAGTAATTAAGAATTCCATTGTACTTCTTCCATTCTTTTCATGAAGCATGTTAAATTCCAAGAAATACATTCTTTACTACTTTTGGAAATTTCTAAAATAAATTGCTTATTAAAATCTAGTTTCTGGGGGGTATTAGTAGACGATATAGTAACGTGATCAATATTTCTTTTTTATAATAATGTTTGCAGAGATTCCATTAATTATTTGCCGTTGTCTTTTTGATAAAGCATTTGATGCAAGTATTTCAAATGAAAATTCCTAGGCACATTACGTTCATAAGGCAAGTTGTGTAATACCATCAAATAAATACCTTTTTATTTATCAGCTTTGGAAATTCTAAGAAATTACTTATTAAAACCTAGTTTGTGGGCGAAATGCACATGTACGTACGTTGAAGACAATAACTGCAGTAACATTGATCAATGCTTCTTTTTTTAATGATAATGTTTGCATAGATTCTCTTTCCCTCAGCTGTAAATCTCCTTCGATCAAATTAATGAGGTCATTTTTAATTGCAAGTATGGGTAAAATCCCCAGGTACTTCTTGCATTCTTTTCTTGAAGCAAGATTCTGTTCATTGCCAACAAATACATTCTTTAGGCCTATTAGTTTGAGAAAATTTCTAAGAAATTACGTATTAAAATCTAGTTTGTGGGGGAAGTAAACATTTCTGTACTGTTATAGCATTGAATAATGTTTCTTTTAATGTTTGCCTACATTCGTTCTCTTTGTTTCTGTCGTTGTCGTTTTCAATCAATTTAAAGAGGCAAGTTTTGATGGAAATGGGGAAGACACACTCAGCATTTTCAGTTACTGGCATTGCAGAAGAAGTTCTAACATATACAATTAATATAAAGAAAATGTTGAAATATGAAGAAAATGTTGAAATATGAAGAAAATGTTGAAATATAAAGAAAATGTTGAAATATGAAGAAATTAATGAAATATGAAGAAAAATGTTGAAATATGAAGAAAATGTTGAAAGCTGAAGAAAATGTTGAAATATTCTGAGATTTTTGTAGAATGCATTTTCATTTATTTATTGCTTTTCAGTTTGGGAAATTAGGCCAATAGACCCTTCCCAGAATGCAGACTTTAGAAATGGCCTAAAGCCAACCTGGAGAGGGGGTATGTTTTTTGAGGGGGGGGGGGGTAGGGTGAAGGGTATAGGGGATGTGAGGTCTTTGTAAAATTTTGTGTACTAGTGAAAATAACATCTTTGTCATTGGTCATTTTAAACAGGCAAGGAAACACTATAGAGAATTATAACTAGAACTTTTATATGGGAAATACAAATTAAGCTTAGAAAATGCTCCTTCTTATTTGTGTGGATATGATTGAAGTGTATATGGTGGCATTTGTACAGTAATGTCTCAAAACTTTTTGTTATCTTCTTTAAATTTAAAAATCCGAAACGGAAATTTAGAGGGAAATAAGTACATTATTACCAAAGAGGTTCATGAAAAAATGTATAAACATCTCTTTCCATTATATCACAATTATTTAGGTCTCCTTATTTTACAATTTTTTTTGTATTATAATAATTGCCTTCCTGTTGTCAAGATTTTCGCAGAAGGCCAGAGGGAAGAAAAGTACCCAATATCTTTTCTCATGGGTCCAACCTTTTCCATCCCTGGAAAGATGTAATATAGTCAGGAATGTATACCCAGGGTTCAAAATTTATATTTTTTGCCACTGTTCCATGGAACAGTACTTTTTCAAATAATACTGTTCCAGATCAGACTTCACTGTTTCAACTTTTTTGCCAATAAAGGACAAATTCCTTTCTTCAAACTGGGCTTAAATTACAACTATACTTTACTGGTCAATACCCTTACAAACATTTTAGCTTGCAGCACGCTTGCGACAAACTAATAATTTTAGTTTGCGCAAGCATGCTGCAAGCTTGCACAAGCATGCTGCAAGCGTGCTACAAGCTAGTATTTTGGAACAAATAGTAGCTTGCGCAAGCTAACATTAGCTTGCGCAAGCGAGCCTAAAATTGTTGTTATTTTGCGCAAGCTTGCAAACAGTGTTGCTAGCTTGTTCAAGCTTTCATATAGTTTTTGCTAGCTTGCACAAGCTAATTTGTTCCAAATACTAGCATACTGCAAGCTTGCAGCATGCTTGCACAAGCTAAAAATGTTAGCTTGTTCCAAGTGTGCTGCAAGCTAATATTTCTGTAAGGGTATGTACATATATGTATGTCAGTTGTCTATATGATGTAGCATCCAGTTGCATACAGTCGTATACCTGCAAGCAGCCTTGCATTTGTGTATTTATGGTTAGTTGAATTGGCAATTGCAGACAAGGTGGGAAAAGCTTTTTCATGTCTTTCTGAAGGAAATTCTTTTGATTATAATCTTGTTTGATAACATGCACTTTTTGCATCAGAAATCAAGTTATTGATCATTGATGCCACATGCTTGTAAAATGAACACTGTTCCACTGGAACAGTGAGGTTTGAAAAATCCACTGTTCGTGCATGAAAGCACTGTTCTCAGAACAGCAGGAACGGTGGTAAATAAGATTTGAATACAGAGGCAAAAGTTCATTCAACTCATCATGTCTCGATCGATCAAGAAAGGATGTGAGGAATTATGTTATCTTGTAGTTAATCTTGTCTTGTAAAAAACGAAACCCTCGCCTTCCCCTGCCCTTTTACAAAATAACCTTTGGAAATATTCAACAAGGACAATTAGGATAATAACCATGATAGGAGGGATAGAGCAAGGTGAGCTTTACCGTACCGTACTTTAAGGCACCTGGCATGGAGCCACTTGCACATGTCATATCTAATACACTATCCAATCACGACAGAACATAAATTCCCAACACATGCTTCAAATCATGCAGAGAAACAACATGAGTTAATTGCAAAAGGTATGCATTGTACGTGTGATGCGTGATAATTGAACATTCGGGTAGACTGAGTATTTTGTTGGGTACCGACTTGTTATGGGAGGGAGAGGGGCCTAGAATTCAGGTTGGTCAGATATAAGTGCCATATTTGAATTAGGCAAGGGTATAACCATTTTCTATTGATTACAATGTTTCTTTAAAAAGCTGTTTCCACCCGGCATAATTAAATGTATTTTTTTCCATCAAAATAACATCGGCTTGAATACATCCACAAATTCTGTTTCCCACCAGATAATTTGTGGTGTAAGGTATGTTTTATTATGTACCACTACATAATTCGTAACATAAATGTGCTGGTTATTATTCCACCGTATGTGCTACAATGTGTTTGATTATGCATCTTATACAGTATGAATGTTAATTGTGCATATCATACTCTGTATTTTAAGCAATATTTATATACACTTTGGAGATTTGAAGCATCCTGATTGGTTCACAATCATTGTTAATCCTCTACTTTAATATTTGGTTATCATACATATGATTGGGACCAACAATTAAATGGAAGTAGTTCCGGCAAACACACGGTTCCAGGCCAATTTTTTTTTTTTTTGGTAGTCTGCTACATCTGCTGTTTTGTATACATGTAGCAGTGATCAGCTGTTTTCTGTTTACCATTATTTTAACGTTACAGTACACAAAGTCATCTAAAATTTTGTTTTAGGCCCGCACTATTTACGGTTCGAATTATTCCTTCTAATCATGGCTAGACTAGTTATGTACACATCCCTCAGTATGGTTAACTTTGAAGATTGCTGTACGAGGCATTATCATACAATGAACCAAACTTTTCTGCACTTTAATTTTCATTAATACACAGACCGCATGCCTTAAGGAAATATAAATATAAATTGAATCGATTTTCTAAACAGGTTATGAAAAATATAGGCACATACTCAAATAAATGAAAATATTCTCAGCAAAATTTACTGGATATCCTAATGAACAGATGGAAATAACACTCTAAAGCAATATTCCAGGCATATGAAAATATTTTGGTTATCGTTTTGTTTCGTTTAATTGGTGCTGTAGGCCATCGGCCCTTGTCACATTTACAATATTATACATATATAATTATTAACATTCTGAAAAAAAGAGTGGGCAAATTTGACCACAATATGGTCAAAATTTGACCAAGTGAGGAGTGAATTAGGTACTGAACCATATGTGGTCAAATTTGACCAAGTTAGCATGGTCAATATTTTTGACCATGCCAACTTGGTTGAATTGACCACATTTGGTTCAGTGCATAATTCACTCACTTGGTCAAATTTGACTATTAACACTTGGTCAATCTGTTGACCACTGCAGCTTGGTCAAATCTTCTGACCATTTTGTGGTCAAATTGACTACAAAAATGGCTCCAGTTGACTAAATCCTTGGTCAAATTAAAATCCTGTTCTACAAAAAAAAAAAAAAAAACCCAGTAACAACAAAATGTTTCAGTTTGGAATTGTTTAAGTTCATAACATTCCTGGGTAAACATTAATGATATAATAATGGTTTTAGACTTTATAATACAGATAACAGAGAAATGAAAATATATTACTATATTTTGCCATGAAGCCCTCATAAAACAAACAAACAAACAATTACTACATTTACTTTAAAAGATGTGCAAATTAAAATCTTCTGAGTAACCCTTTGAACCTGAAATTCAAGGCACATGAGCATGTCAAGTTGTCAGCAATGGGAAATGATTAGTAACTTTAAGATTGATATCTGGTGATAATTTTCAATTAACAAATAAGTTAATTGGACTATCAGGAAGCCTAAATCAAGTATGTCTAACTAGCCATAAACTATGAATCAAACAACAAAACAACTATTACTTAGCTTATGATTTGTCAATGGAGTCTTGTAAAACTATCTTTAAAATGCAGTATGATTCAAACTTCAAAACAAAGTTTAAAACATATTGGTATTTCAACTTATGTTGAGATGTCAACACAACAACAAAATTATTCAAATCATAAGTTAGGCAACTTTCATGTATAAACTGTCATACTGTATCTCTTCAGGCCAAGAACGAGCAAGTGCCAGACTTTTATATTTTATAATGTATTAAACTAGTCAGTATCTTCCTAAAAAGCGTATGAAAGGATTAGTTCAGTGCTCGAGCATGTTTATCTTATATGAAAGAGGATTTCAAAAGAAACAAAATGGTGAAGAAAGCAGTAAAAAAATCTTATTTTGTTAAGGAGATATTTAAGTTTAAAGTTTGGTATCATTTGTGTACAAACGACTGAAATCAGACTAGTTGTGATGTCATAGCCTCAGATTCCTTAAAGTCTTTATGTATTCTATCATATTTTGTCTTGCGATTTTGTGGTGTAAAAACCGTGGGATGTAGGAAGGGTATTTATAATATACCACCTGAAGAAAGTTTGAGGGAAAATGATTTAAATAATGAAAAAATTAAATACATTTTCTTTAAAAATATTCATACTCATGTCTGGTGCTTATCCTCGATTTCCATGTAACATGCGGACGAAAGTACATTTCTCCCCTGGGCGGACACCAACTCACAGATCAACTCCCAGCAGTGCTGGTACTCATTTTTTACAGCTAAATGGACTGAAGCAAGTCGAGTAAAGTGCTTTGCTAGACACAATGCAGCGCTTACAAAGGGAATTGAACCTGGAACCTTTGCTTTTGAATACATGCATGAATCCTCATAACCACTGTAACTACTGAGCCACTGCACCTCATCAGAACAAAAACTAGGCCTAAGTGAACAAAAATAGGATAATATTCCATGTACCAATCCAGTTGTTTTGCAATTTGGATCTTGTTAGTTACAATTATCATATTAAAACATTAAAATTGATCAAATTTGAAACTAAAACTAAAAATCGGCAATGGGCAACAGTGCTAGGAGAAGTTACTGTAGACTAGGACCAAAATAAAATATGTTTGTGGTTGCCAACTTACACTGGGTGTAGTGACAACAAGAACAGTTGTTGCCTAGGCTACTGTTATCGTTCAAATAAACAACAAACAAGCCCATGCTTGTGATACAAAACAATACACAAAGTTCCCACACTTAAAGAAAGCTGTTTCTATGAAAAACAATTTGCACTAAAATACCTGGTGTCAAGTGATGGTAGGCCTATAGAGTTCCCACATGCGATACTATCCTAGCCTTGTCAATATCCGTACAAATGTCAATACAATTTTTTTATGTAAGAACAGACTTTGAGTTACAACACAGTTGAGAGGTCATCGTTTACCTTTTAATATTGTTCCAATTGCTGACAATAACAATGATCTCAACCCATGATCTCAACAAATTTAACAACCTGTCTCGACCTTAGTTCTACCAGTGCAGTTTATATATATGTTTTTTCGCGGAACACCTTTCCACGGTGCTGGTGGCATCCAACGAAACCCTCAAAATGGTATTGTCATCATTTTCAAAATCAAAATAAAATCTTAAGTAATAATAGTTATTGCAGAATACTCATAGCTGACTCCGTGGACTTTCATAAAGTATAATTATGATGAAAGATTTTGAAGAGATAATAAATGATCCATACCCAAGTCCCCTCAATACCCCCTGGTTCGGCTACCAGAGTGTTTATAAGAAATAATTTCAATTAAGTCCCCGCGATACCCCCTGTTTTGGTTCCATTGCCCTGCGGAATGAGAAGAAATTATCTCGGGGAATATTTTGAAATTCCAGTAGGCTTTCCCTGGTGTGGCTTCAGAGACTTTTTGAATTAAAATATTTAAAGGCCCATTCATAATCTTATAAATTACCCAAAAGTGGCTCCGCGGCACCATGTTTGCGATGAATTTTTTTCATAATTTTATAATGTATCCTGGAGCGGCTCCGCTGGCTCCAGTGCTCCATACTTGTCACATGAATTTTTATTTTAAGAACGACCCATAGTTCAATTTGGCGAATATACCAGTAGCGTTTCCTTTAAGGATCTATCAATATTGTTTTGTAATTTTTGAGTGTGGAGCCGGCTCCACAGAGTTGTGGGGTATTCTGCAATTAAGCCAAATATTATTTCATAAAGTTAAGCTTGATAACTTCAAGTTACATTTGTTAAAGCTTACTTAAAGCCCTGGTACATTAATTTCTTTTTTTAAATGCCCTTCAAGTGCAGGTTAAAATTTGTTTTATAATTATTTTTCAGTAGGCCTATAGGAATCTTCTAAAAAGTGTTAATGTTACAAGAATTATTATCAAGATCAACATGGTAAAACACCCTACTACAGCTGTGGCTAAAATCCAATGTGTTTCTAGCACTTAGTCAACCCAGCACAGTGTCCAAATTCAAAGGTCAGGGTTGCCTTAATTTGATCAACTTTACCCAAAATAAAAAGCAGAATACAAAAAAATTACAGTTGCAATGCCAGCGAGTGCTGAATGGGCCTAAATGCTACTGCGTTCGCCAGTAGTCCTTTCCAGAAAAGTGTTCCAAAGACAAACACTCACGAAAAGGCCTTCACGTATCCTAATATGGTCAAATTAAAATCATATACTTGAAAAATAACTCTAGGTGTACTGGGAATCAATTCTGACGAAATGGGGCATAAAATCAACAAACAAATTTCACTCACCAGAAAACGTTCTTTCAATGCATCTATCTACATTCCACTTGTGAAGTGTTTTTACAGCATAATCTTCCTAAACTGCGATAAATCTGCTTTAATTTTAGATCCGATTCACGAGAGTTTGGAACTGTACTGGTCATAAATATGGCGGACTAGATGGACTACCAGCTGGTCATTGTGGTCATTTCATTTCAACAAATGAAGAAAGATCTGACCATGCACAATGGTCAGCGATACGACTATATGACTGTGAGATATTTGACTACACTGGTCAGATCGGAACAAATGTGAGCTGACCACGTATAATGTTCAGATATTTGACCATTTCTTTTTCAGAGTGTAACAATTACATGAGGTGCACATGTTGTAAAAGTGAAGAAAGGTACTACTCAACTTGATAAAACAATATTAATAATATTTGTAATAATAATAATAATAATAATAATAATAATATTATTATTATTATCAATATCATACATGTAGCAATATAATTATGAATATATTCCAAACTAAAGTATTATATATTCCAGATTATAAATAAGACCATTTCATATGACAACATTAATACTTGTTTGCTTAGCTGTCAAAACAGACGTGTATACTTTTTGTAACAAGACGTATGAGATATATAAATGAATGACATAAGAAACAAAGAAGATACACATGACTTCATGCCAGGCTGATTAATGGGACTTCATTGCATGCATTACAAAATTTGAAAGATATAAACAAATAGATTTGGAGTCATTATTTAGGAGAGAGCTTAATTTATGCAAGTCAGGATGGGTTGAATAATATAAAGGATTGTAATTTATGCAAATCAAGATGGGTTGAATAATATAAAGGTCAAAAATGTATTTTGAGCTTGTTTCAAGAACAATTGAATGGAATGGACAAACTTATACAAAATGTAACTCATCGTCAATATCCCCGCTATTACAAAATGAACAGACTCTTTGATTGTACTTAAATGTTATTCATGCACCCAGTGTTCATAGTAATACCAATACAGATTATAGCCACAATGGAACTTAGTCAGAAATTTTCTTTAATTATAATTCTGAAGATAAAAAACATATGCTAGGTTTGACATATTCACCACATTTGAACAACTTATAGGTAGGTAAATAATCAGATTCATGGGGAGAACTTGTCCAATCCTGCTTATCAATGTCTACAATCCTTTGCTTAAAATTATCCATGAATAAATTATCACCACCAATACCTTGGTTATACCATACGTGACCAAAACCCGTGCTGCAAAGAATAGTTTTAATATTTAATCTCCATGATTGGAATTCAATACTAGCAAAGTAAGTTTGTTCAGAAAGACATAATGTGGTATATCTATTGTTGCTATGCTTAGTAATTATTAATCAATAATTGATTTATTTCACACAAGTGAATTTTTTTTTAAAAGGTCTACCATGCTCCCCTATTGCTAGAAGGTTAGTAGCAGGAAAAGGAAGTCCTAAAAATATTGTGAAATTGATTATAAACTCTTGGAGAACTTTCGTGGGTGTTGGCCCCCAAATCTCTGCACCATAAGTTAAAATAGGAAGAATTTTGGAATTAAAAATTTGTTAAATGTTTACTCACTGGAAGAGATGGGATATACAACAAACAACTTTTAATACTGAAAAGAGTTTTATGGGCAGAAGAACTAAGGTTATCTTATGCTGCTGAGCATACCCCTTTGGGGTGAAACACTGGCCTAAGTTGTTTTGTGCTGCTGACCATACCCCTTTGGGGTGAAACCCAGGCCTAAGTAGTCTTGTGCTGCTGACAATAACCTGTTTGGGGTGAAACCCATACCTAAGTAGTCTTGTGTTGCTGACCATACCCCCTTTGGGGTGAAACACTGGCCCAAGTAGTCTTGTGCTGCTGACCATACCCCCTTTGGGGTGAAACACAGGCCTAAGTAGTCTTGTGCTGCTGACCATAACCTGTTTGGGGTGAAACCCATGCCTAAGTAGTCTTGTGTTGCTGACCATATCCCCTTTGGGGTGAAACACTGGCCTAAGTAGTCTTGTGTTGCTGACCATACCCCCTTTGGGGTGAAACACTGGCCTAAGTAGTCTTGTGCTGCTGACCATGCCCCCTTTGGGGTGAAACACAGGCCTAAGTAGTCTTGTGCTGCTGACCATAATCCGTTTGGGGTGAAACACAGGCCTAAGTAGTCTTGTGTTGCTGACCATATCCCCTTTGGGGTGAAACACTGGCCTAAGTAGTCTTGTGTTGCTGACCATACCCCCTTTGGAGTGAAACACTGGCCTAAGTATTCTTGTGCTGCTGACCATACCCCCTTTGGGGTGAAACACAGGCCTAAGTAGTCTTGTGCTGCTGACCATAACCCGTTTGGGGGTTAACCCATGCCTAAGTAGTCTTGTGTTGCTGACCATACCCCCTTTGGGGTGAAAATGAGGCATAAGTAGTTGTACAAATTGACAGCTTCTAGTTTATTACTTTGAAAATAAAATCTTTCATGTTTTGCTAGATAACTCATCTAAACACAGCTATTTTACTTTTGTCTTTATTAACTGTAAGATCATTTAAAATACAATTGTTATCAAAAACATTTTCAAAGTTCCTGCAGGGAATATACATTACACAAAATATTACAAAGTCATCAGCATATAGCAGTGTAAGTTTTTGCTACCGACAGTAATACCTGAATAAGTAGAATTGTTTAGTTTATCTTCAATATCATTGATATGCAAAAAAAAAAATAGGATAGGTGATAAGTTATCACCTTGCCTAACTCCGGTTGTGCATGCAAACTCTGGGGTCATCCCGCTGCCACATTTCACTCTAGTATAGGTGATAAGTTATCACCTTGGCTAACTCCGGTTGTGCATGCAAACTCTGGGGTCATCTCGCCGCCACATTTCACTCCAGATCTTACAATTTTTACACATCCAAAATAATCTTGAAAAAGTGTCCTCTTATACCAATTTTAAGAGGTTTTGCAAAAAGTACTTTTCTGTTGAGATCATCAAACTCGGCTTTTAAGTTGATGGAAGCAGCATATAGTTTACCTCTCGGTGAGCGAAAAGCTTAGAGACAACAGTATGAATACCAAAGCAATATCAATTGTACTGTAATTTCTCTGGAAACCAGCTTGTGCTGGAGATAAAATATCTAGATCTTCTAACCAGGAAGGCAGTCCACAGTTTTTCTTGAGATTTCCTCAGAAATATTATAAGTTTTTTGAGAATTCCACAGGAAATTTTAAAGTTTCTTCAGAGTTCCTCAGAAAAAGTTAGGTTCTTTAGATATCCTTAGGGAAGGTTAGAATTTCCTTAAAAAATGTTAAAAGTTTTTTCAGAGACACTTAAGAAAGATTGAAGACTAGTTTCCTTAAAAAGTCTACAAAACATTTGATATTTTTTTTAGAAGATAATTGTAAAATAATATAATTTTTCTATATTCTTCAGAGATCCTCAAGCATCTCTCTCGTAGCACTGGAGATTTAAAATTCTTAAAATTCTTTGAAATAATTGGGCACCAACGGTTGTATCAGGCATGATTATTAAACTCCGCCTTTATTATTTTGGTCATTTGCATAAATTTGCTACAGTATATAAACTGACAAGACTTTTTTATTTAGTATGCTCAGTCAGGGAGTGTGACAGGATGTGATTGCATATGGACATAGGGAGGGATGCCATGTGGGACATGGATAGGGGCCATGTGGGACATATGATATAATATATACCATGTGGTATACACCAAGGGCTATATCAGGCATATTCATTGGACTTCACCTTTTATTCTTATTCAACAGGGCGTTTGCATATAAGTTATTATATGAACTGTTCACTTTCATACATAGTATGCTCAATCAGGGACTGTGATAACTAGGATGAGACTTCTTATGGAGAATATGTGATGTCATGTTAGACATGGGGTGGAATACCATGCGGGTTATGGGGTGGGATGCCATGCGGGTCATGGGGTGGGATGCCATGCGGGTCATGGGGTGGGATGCCATTTGGAACAGGGTGGAGTGCCATGTAGGATATATGGTGGAATGCCATGCGGGACATAGGGTGGAATGTCATAGATGGGATGTCATTTGGGACATGGGATGGTATGGGATGTTATGTGGACATGGGGTGGGATGCCACAAGTAACACAAGAGTGTGACATAGGTTGGGATGCCATGTGTGACATAGGGTAGGAGGCTATGTGGGACATAGGGTAGGAGGCCATGGGGGACATTTACTCCCATTCTATGGTTAATCATCTAAATGAACAATAGAAAAGTATAGTTTAACCTATGATTTATCTTTTTGTGGGATAGACACTTCCATAATAAATTGTTGGTCTTATGTACACCAGACTGGGTGCTAAACAACTTCATATTTTCAAACATTTTTAATGCACTTTTTCATATCGGTGTGCAGATGAAGATTTCATCTAATAAATATCAAGAAAACATGAATAGCTTGTTTGATATCGCTTTGCACCTAATGATTTTCTCGTGTTTCAATGCCACAATATTGCTATTTCACTTGGTATTTACCTGCAGTTTTAGTACAGTATTGCAGTATTGTTAATGAATACAGTAATTAGTACAGTATCGTTAATGAGCACAGTAATTAGTACAGTATCGTTAATGAGTAATTAAATTGGCAATGGTGTAATTTTTTCCATAGTTATTCATTAAGTTTTTGAATTTTTATATGGAGATTATTATAATTAGGTGCTTTATTTGTTGATTTTATTTTGGGTTGATTTGACAAAACTTGTACAAATATTCTTAAGCCTTTATTTTTTCTAGGCATTCTCTTAACCTTGTGCTAGCTAACCCAATGCTTAACCTTGTGCTAGCTAACCCAATGCTTAACCTTTTGCTAGCTAACCTTGTGCTAGCTAACCCAATGCTTAACCTTTTGCTAGCTAACCTTGTGCTAGCTAACCCAATGCTTAACCCTGTGCTAACTAACCTTATGCTAGCTAACCCAATGCTTAGAGTTAATCTGACAATTTGTTCTAACAGGATTACTCACACAGGAGTAATCAAACTTTGTTCTGACAAGAGTACCCAGATTCTCTGTACATTTTCTTTCATAATTATTTGAATGGTTTTCTCCTTCTCGTTTATCAAAACAATCCTGGTGGCCACTCCTGGAACCTATGATTAACCAGTCCAGATGTGTAGATTTATCCGCTACTGGCTTTTACCCAATAATACTAAATGAAATAGTAAATACAGCTACTTGCAATTATTATGTTGCAAATATTTTAACTAATAGGGGTTGTTTACAATTTTTTAACAATCAATCAAGTTGCACCATCTGTTAGCTAATTTGTGCCTTTATTAACAACTTTTGATCATCTACCTTTTTCTCAAGTTTGATTTATGAAAACAAACATAGGTCTACAGCTTCGGGTTAACGGTAATTTAGTTTTTTGTTGTTCACTTGAACATTGTTGTTCACTTGTTGTTCATTTAGTAACATTATTCCTGTTGGGAGCACATTCACCTTTTTGCCCTCTATAAATTTAGACTAGATTTTCTGGAAATAAAAATTATATATCTGAAAAACCTTAAAGATGCATCTACATTTTGCAATTTTTCATTTATCAGCCATAAAACCCCACAATTCCACTAAAAGATGCAGAGTGCTGTTTCAGTGAGGTGTGGGTGGGAGAATGTTTTCCTGAGTCACTTCATCAATGTAAATAAACAAGAAAAAGAAGTACATCATATATGTGTTAGGATAGAGATTAAGATGACATGTACAAACTATTGATATTAAGATGACATGTACAAACTAGAGATTAAGATAGCATGTACAAACTATTGATATTAAGATGACATGTACAAACTTGATATTAAGATGACATGTACAAACTATTGATATTGAGATGACATGTACAAACTATTGATATTAAGATGACATGTACAAACTAGAGATTAAGATGGCATGTACAAGCTTTAGAGATTGAGATGACATGTACAAACTGTAGAGATTTAGATGACATGCAAATTATAGAGATTAAGATGACATGTATAAACTAGAGATTAAGATGGCATGTAGAAGCTTAAGAGATTGAGATGACATGTACAAACTATAGAGATTGAGATGACATGCAAACAATAGAGATTGAGATGACATGTACAAACTAGAGATTAAGATAGCATGTACAAGCTTTAGAGATTGAGATGACATGTACAAACAAGAGATGAGATGACATGTACAAGCTTTAGAGATCGAGATGACATGTACAAACTATAGAGATGAGATGACATGCAAACTATAGAGATTAAGATGACATGAACAAACTAGAGATTAAGATAGCATTTACAAGCTTTAGAAATTGAGATGACATGTACAAACTAGAGATTGTGATGACATGTACAAAGTAGAGATTGAGATGGCATGTTCAAGCTTTAGAGATTGAGATGACATGTACAAACTGTAAAGATTGAGATGACATGCAAACTATAGAGATTAAGATGATATCTACACAATACTGATATAGAGATTGAGGTGACCAACTTTCCAAGTTTTAAAAATGATGGTTTGTGCAAATAAGTATGCTTCTAACCAAATGTAAGTTTCTGTCTATTATAATGTATTCTACCATCACATGACTAGTTTTCAAAATCCCAAATGAAAAAAATTAATTGTGTTGCTTTCTTAAGGTCATTGTATTGAAATGCTTTGAATAGTTTATATATTTCATACAACAGTGTGTCCCACAAGGAATTAGCATACACTATCACGAGCCAATTCAATCAGAGTGGGTGTATATGAATCTGCTATTGTTGAAATACTTGAAAATTTATTTCTGGAACTGTTTCCCTTTCTAATTCCCAACAGAAATACATCATTTAAAATGTAATACAGAACCTCTTGAGATTGAACAAAGAAACAGAAGTGTGTTAAACTTTGCATACAAAGTTTGCATACAAAGTTTGCAATCGACGCGTGCAATCAACGCGTTCAACCAACGCGTGCAACTGAAGGCGTGCAAGCGAAAGCGTGCAACCGAGAGCGTGCAACCGAGAGCGTGCAACCGAGAGCGTGCAACCGAGAGCGTGCAACCGAGAGCGTGAAAGCGTGCAAGCGAAAGCGCGCGACGGAAAGCGCGCGACGGAAAGCGCGCGACAAGCGCGACCGAAAGCGACCAGCGACAAAGCGACCAGCCGCCGAAAGCGCGCGCGAGCGACAGCGCGCACGACCAAAGCGCGACCAAAGCGGCGACCGAGAGCTCGACAGAAAGCGCGCCACAGAAAGAGCGCCACAGAAAGCGCGCGGCAGAAAGCGCGCGGCAAAAAGCGTGCAGCAAAAAGCGTGCGGCAAAAAGCGTGCGGCAAAAAGCGTGCGGCAAAAAGCGTGCGGCAAAAAGCGTGCGGCAAAAAGCGTGCGACAAAAAACGTGCGACAAAAAGCGTGCAACAAAAAGCATGCAATGTGGTGCATCAAGAATTTTTGTACAAAAAAAAATGTGTTATAGATTTTTAAAAGTTGATATTCTATATACGTGTGTGCATTCATGCTATTCAATTTTTTTTTTTTTTTTTTTCCATAAGTAATTTGGCTGATTTTATTTTTATTTTCAGTAGGTCTAGGATTTTCTGTATGGGGTAGGAGGGCGATATATCTCCTAAATCTGCCAATATTAGCATTAAATGTGCACTTCTACAACAAGGATGTGGTATGCACTTCTTTTCACACCTATGGAATCAATTAAAGATGTGAGCATGGTACTCGTTTATTAAAAGCCCTTCATACTTTTATGAGTATCCCTATAAATTCTTGAATAAACAGAAGAATCTTACTGTAAAATATACAAGATACTATATATCTTGTTATCAATATTGTTTGCAATATTTGTATCATTTGTCGTCTCCTAGTGAAGTATTCTTGGATGTTGCTACTCAGCTTTGTATTTTGCTGTTTTGAGATTTTACTGAGCACTGAAATTGTATGTATTAAGATGCGTGCAAAGCTCCCAATAAAGATATAGCTTAAAAGACATTCTCAAAGTCACCAGTTACTGACTATGAAGATTTATAGAGAGGTCTGTGGGCTATCTTTGACTTTGCTTCACTAAACTTGCATTTAAATATGAAATTGCCTCTATTGTATATACTTCTGTTTAGCATAATATCAAGATATCATTTTGGCGAACAAAAAAAAAGCAATTCTTGCTTGTGTGTATCATACTTTGGTCAGCTAAAACTTGTAAACTAAGTTGAGTAAGTAAAGCAATATTCCCATGAATCTTGAAGTCAATTTATATTAATAGAAGACAAGCCAAAGAAGATAAAATGGTGATAAAAATACCAAGTTGATATATTATTCCATTTAAGAGTTATTGCATTCAAAGATTCTACCTGTGTGTTGAAGTGACTGTCTATTCCACCTGTGTGTTGAAGTGACTGTCTATTCCACCTGTGTGTTGAAGTGACTGTCTATTCCACATGTGTGTTGAAGTGACTGTCTATTCCACCTGTGTGTTGGAGTGACTGTCTATTTCACCTGTGCATTGAAGTGACTTTCTATTCCACCTGTGTGTTGGAGTGACTGTCTATTCCACTTGCGTGTTGATGTGACTGTCTATTCCACCTGTGTCTTGAAGTGACTCTCTATTCTACCTGTGTGTTGAAGTGACTGTCTTTTCCACCTGTGTGTTGAAGTGACTGTCTATTCCACCTGTGTGTTGAAGTGACTGTCTATTCCACCTGTGTGTTGAAGTGACTGTCTATTCCACCTGTGTGTTGAAGTGACTGTCTATTCCACCTTTGTGTTGAAGTGACTGTCTATTCCACCTGTGTGTTGAAGTGACTCTATTCCACCTGTGTGTTGAAGTGACCTTCTATTCCACCTGTGTCTTGAAGTAACTGTCTATTCCACCTGTGCTGAAGTGACTGTCTATTCTACCTGTGTGTTGAAGTGACTGTCTAATCATCGATGTGATGTCATAGTTGCACTTTCATGAAATTTTGATTTCTTTTTCTTTTACATGTTTGTGTAAAAGTTTGTTATACCATATCTCAATGATTAAAAGAAATACATATAAATTGACTTGTGCAGTTACAAACTCACACTGATTTTCTGTACCGGCCTCCTCTCAAAATGCTGGTGGAATCCTGGTAATGCAAATAACTCCTTATTGTGGAGTAAGATACCAATTTGTAATTTGTTTCTTTAATTATAAATACAATTTAAAAAAACCTATTGGGTTCTGAAGAATATCATGGTGTTATAATGCACCATTTTAGCATATATTCAAAACAGCAAAGAACAGCACAAGTAACTTCTGAGGATTGCTTAAGTGTTGAGAGGGAGTGGTGGGATGATTTTGCACAACCAGTCACTTCTATTGTGATCTGCAAGTGAGGGCATTTACTTTGTGTTGTGTACAATGTGTTGCATATGTTTAAATGCTTATCCAATTTGGATGGGGATTCATACCTAATACTCATAATGTAAGATCATACCAAAATTGTATCAAAATAGAAGACATCTTGAGTGACATGTAATATGTTTCTCATTCCAGTTACTTTGCTTGAAATTGTTAGGACTTGTAGATTTGTAGTTATATTAGAGGCAACATAATAATTTTTTGTTGAAAATCTAATTATTATCATGTAGATTTATAAAATCCCATTGCAATTGGTTAGTTAGTTTAGGTTGAATTATTCGAGAAAACATGCAAGTTTGTAATGTCATCAGTTGAAGTAGCATAACTCTCTCCATTTTGATACATCAGAATCTAATAAATAGGTCTCTATATGTCCTAGCATATCTTTATAAGGAAAGAAAGGATACAAAAAAAGATTCTGCATTTTTCCTGAGCAGTAATAACAGAGGAAAATGAGTCTCTCAATCCCAAGTATTCATCAGGGCTGAAGCAAAAGGTTAAAATCCGTGGAATAGTTTAATCTTTCCCGTTTTAACTTCTGCAGTTCTAAGCAAAATTGTCAAATCTCAAACCACTCATGTTTTCTGTTCATGCCGAAGCAAATTGCATTCATAAATCTTTATTCCAAGAGGGAATCTTTGCCTCAGATCCGATTAGTATTCGCTGTGTACGCGCCATATTCTTCCAAGCACACACAGAGGTATAATGAATAGTGTGGAATAGCTCTTGAAATAGCTAAACACTTTAGTCAAAGCATTGTATTTGTTTTGGAGCTATTATAATGTTTGATAAACATGTAATGTTTGATAAACATGTAATGTTTGATATACATATAATGTTTGATATACATGTAATGTTTGATGAAGATATAATGTTTGATATACATGTAATGTTTGATAAACATGAAGTGTTTGATAAACATGTAGTGTATGATAAACATGTAATGTTTGATAAACATGTAATGTTTGATAAACATGTAATGTTTGATATACATATAATGTTTGATATATATGTAATGTTTGATGAACATATAATGTTTGATATACATGTAATGTTTGATAAACATGTAGTGCATGATAAACATGTAATCTTTGATAAACATGTAAACATAAACATGAAATTAAATGAGTTATTCCTATAAGATTATTTTTAAAGGCCAGTTATCATCTCTAACATGTGAGGTAAATAAAATTCAATTCCTGTTTTGATTGGTTGAAACACAATGGTTCAGTGTGCACTTACATTGATCGGCCAATCAGTATTGTTTTGAAATAAATTGTACGCCGCCACATATTAATCTCGATATATGGCCTTTAATATAACACCAATTTCTTCTTATATGGGAAAGAGGAGAAATATTTTTCTGTCAGTTAACTCATTTTATATGGTATATTTTAATTCAAACTGAGTTACAACTATGTTTGGTAGTAATTATGTGAGGTCAAGAGCGGTCTAAAAATAGAACTTGTTGATTCGTTTAACCACTTTAATTGTTATGTTCATGGTACCATTTAAAGAATCTATACTTTATGAGTCTGAGTGGGAGTGGGACTGAATAGCTTTGCTGGAGTGTATGATTTACCGTTGGTGCTTTTCATCCACTAGAGGTTTAGTCTGTGTGAAATGGTTAATGTAGCGTGCATTTAAAAAAAGTATGAAGGCAGGAAAACATTATATACAGACATTAGTGAATGTGCCAAAAATGAGTGAACAAATTATGAACAAATGCATATAGCAATATAAAATCAGTAAGAATTTTATGTAGAATTATCATTTTTGAAGTTTTGTGTAATTCAAATCATAATTTTTAAAAAACGTTTGTGTAAAATAGTTTTTAAAGTTTGTTGTAAAACAAGTTTTTAAAATTTGGGGTAATTTTGAAAATGTATGATTATGGAAATTTGTGCAAAAATATGGTTTTGAGGACTTTGTGTAACACTAGTTTTGGGAATTTTGTGGTAAGTTGTATGAACTTGTATCTCACATGAAATTGTCTTGTTAATTCCTGTAAAATATAATTTGTGAAACAATTAGCAATCATAAATCCATATGTAATTTCTTAATGGTGGGTGGACAACATGTACAAGACAATAACGAGTGGGTTATATTTTGAAACCTGTTTAATTTGTTAGCCTACCAATTAAAAGATGTGCAAATTTCTAAGAACTGTTGCTACTTGGATCAAACAAAAAGAAAGAAACAAAATGTTCTTGAATCAAAGCCCATCCTGAATCAATATTTTCTCAGAAACATAATTACCGTATTTAGCAAATCAAGCGCCCCTGCTCTAATAAGTGCCCACCCAACATTTTTTGCCTTATGATTTAATTTATTAGAATAATTTGAAGACCTCAAATAAGTGTTACATTAGTTGCTGTTTTGCGACTGATGCTCACGATGTTTTTTTTGTAGGTATTGTGAGGCTAGTATTATAGAAAGAGCCCACACAATGCAGTTCCCATAATGCACAGCCGGAACATGGGCGCTTATCAGAAAGGAACCTGGCCTGCTCTAATCCAGGTGCCATCAAATACCCAACCCGATTTGGCGTTGTTGGTATTGTTGCCAATTTGGTATTGTTGGCAATTTGGCATTGTTGGTATTTTACAATTTGGTAGGTTGGCATTGTTGGTATTTTCGGCAATTTGGTATGCTGGCATTGTTGGTTTTGTTGGCGATTTGACATTGTTGGTTTTGTTGGCGATTTGACATTGTTGGTATTGTTGGCGATTTGGCATTGGTATTGTTGGCGATTTGACATTGTCCAAAATCTTTTCTTATTCTTTTAGGTTTCCCTGAAACATTAGTAAATAAGTGACTACTTATTTTGAAAAAAAAGAAAGCATCTGCTTCCCCAAAAAAGTTATTTGAATCTAAAGCCCTATCTGAAATCAATAGTTTCTCAGAAATATAATTATTCCGATTTGATGTGTTTAAATTTGTCTCTAATTGCCCTATTCTTATAGGTTTCCCTGAAACATTGGTAAATAAAGAGAACGATCATTTTGACAAATGATTAAAAGCAGATAGCATCAAAATCTTTTCTTCTAAATATAAAATTGTAGTATCATTTAATTGATTTTTATATTGTTTGCTGATAAAAATGTTTTCCAAATAAAGCTCAAAATAGATAGAATTTTGTGGTGAAATGTGAAATTATTTGATGATCATTTACATGCTTAAAGATGTGTCTTGACTTATTTTGACAAAGATATTTATTCGAGGCAGATTATACTCTGTGCTTGTGATTAACGTTTTTTGTACATTAAGTAAGCAATTTTATTATTTTGCTCTGCATGCTTAATGTAGCTCACTTTTGGAAATATAATAAGATTAGTACCATTAACTTGCAGCAATCATGCAATTAGAAACTTCAAGGAATAAGTGCAATTTCCATGGTCTAGCATGTGCATGTAGTTATAATTGTTCATCTGGCCACGCACATCTGTATTAAACATATTGGAGAATGTGATGTCACACTCATTGGCTCTTACCCAAGGGTGGATCCAGAGGCAGGAGGGGGGTAGGGGGGGGGTCAGGTGGTCCAGACCCCCCTTTTGTAATTTCACCAATACACTTCCCCTTGTTTCCTTTCCTTTCTAACTCTAGAATGATCTGACCTCTCAGGCACAATTTGACCCTCGTTGTCATGGGGCCGTTAAGCCCCCCTCATCAAACAAATCCAACACTAAAGCCATAAATTTTCATTGCTTGACCTGGATTCCTTGGCAATTAAATCCCCCCCTTTTCAAAATCCTGGATCTATCCCTGTTACCAGCTGTTTTTACAGAAATTTCTCATAGTTTTAAACTTAAATAAGGTATCAACATTGTTTTTCACTAGTTTGTTACTTAAGATGTCCTTTATGATATGAAATGAAGATGTTTGATGACAGGATTTGTAATTTGTTTCATTAAAGGACTAGTTCAGTAGTCAAGCATGTTTATCTTATATGAGGACTTTAAAAGAATATCTTATTCCGTAATGGAAATATTTAATTTTCAATCTCCGTCTTATCTGTGTAGAAATGACTGGTGTACTAAGTCTACTTATCATCCTCATATTTTTAATAATTGCTAATGTATTTTAAATAAAATTGATTGAACTTTTCACTTATTTGAATTATTTTTCCTCAAACTTTTTTCAGGTGGTAAATCATAATAATCCTTGCTAGATTCTGTTCTACTACTTTTCTGATATAGCCAATGCTTTCTAAGCCACAAAATTGCAGGACAAAATATGATAAAATGTTATAAAGACTTTGAATAAGCTGAGGCTGTGATGTCACAACTAGGTCTGATTTCAGTCATTTCTACACAAATGATACCAAACTTGAAACTTAAGTATCTTCTTAATGGAATAAGATTTTTGAATGTTTTCTTCACTGCTTTGTTTCTTTTGAAGTCCTCTTTCATATAAGATGGACTTGCTTGACCCCTGAACTAATCCTTGCACAAACTCTTAATAGGACTCAAGCTAAAAATTGTAACCTTTATAAGCTTACAGAACAAAAAAAGAAGTTATTTAAGAAGCTCACTTCAATCAGATACAAGTTCTCTGAGATCCAGTTATTTATATGAGTTAAAGTCATACTTGTAAGTTCAGAAGAAGTTTCTATAGCATGTCCCCAGTTAACATGGAACCGTCGGTCCGAACGTCGGTTTAAGGTCCACAACGTTGGATTGGCATTGACGTTGAACGTTGATCCAACGTCCTATGGACGTCACTACAACTATATATACATCAAACTGTTGGTCCGATGTCAGTTGGAAGTGGAGAAGTGGTTATATCAATATACTGATGTCTGATCAACGTCGGGTGGACGCCTCCAAAAGGACGTCACATTTTAGACATCCAGCCGACGTCGAAAGGATATCTCAAATGCGATGTCTCATTTTCGACATCCAAATGACTTTTGAAAGCAGACGTTGATCCGATGTCGGAAGGATACATCAAATGCGATATCGCACTTACATTTCCAAATGACTCTTCTTATAGACCTTACTGTAAGATTCTACTTTTATAGTCTAGTTTGTGGAGGCGGTGGTGGTGGGGGAGGTGGTCCTTCTTAATAAAGAATTTCAACTTCAAGCCATTCATATCAAAAAGTAGGGGGAGGGCAGAGAGATGATGGGGGTGATCTTGCTGGGGCATGATCGATTAAACATAAAGTGAGAGTTTTGCGGCATGGGGACCAGGCATCTACTTAAGGACCCTGGTAGGGGTCCATGGGGCGAAGCCCTTGTAGGGGTCCATGGGGCGAAGCCCTTGTAGGCGTCCATTGGGCGAAGTCCTATAGAGCTCGACAAGAATATGTATTTTAAGGGTAATGGTGATACAGTCAACCATTATGTCATGAAGATTAAACTGCACATTGTGCAAAACTGAAGATCGTGAAATCACATTACTGAGAAATGCTTTAACGTTGCTGAGTTGAGGTGGGCGAAATATTGTGCGCAAAGCGCGAGTTTTTCAGTGTGGGGTCTTTTTTAAACCAAGGTTGAGCAAGGTATAGTATGGGGTCATGTCAGGCTTGCACATCCTTTGTGGCACTCGCCTTGTTCTATTGTAAGCGTGCAACTTGCGTGGATTTATCGTTATATATAGAACACAGTATTATTATCATATTTTTTGTACACCACCAATCAGCCAATGATGCGTTGAGTTAAAATGTACAGGTTATTTCAAATTTCCATAAACTTATGAAGGGTGGATTCATAGGAGGAAAAATGACAAAAGTGCCCTTTTTGAAAATGAAAAGTACCTCCTAAATTACAGCGGCGTATTCAGCCTTTCGAAGCCACGGGGCAAACAGAAATTATTGGAAAATAGCTGTACCCAGAGGCGTTATATAAGAAGTTGGGGTGAGGAGGGGGGCTGATTTTTCACCTTCCCTGTTCGGAGGTAAAACTATCAACTATAAATGAAGGAAACTTGTAATAAAAGTATTAGAAAATTTGGTAAATTATTGGAAAATTTTGTACAAATTATTACAAATTTGTAACTTAAAAAAAAGTTTTGGCAAAATTTGCTGGAAATGAAAAATTATTCCAGAAAATGGAAAAAATCCAAAAGCAGAAGAAAATTGCCCGAAAATTGAAGAAATTTACCCGAAACTGAAAAAACAACTTGCCTGGAAATCAGAGAAAATTACCCAACACTGAAGAAAATTGCCCGAAACTCTTTGAAAATTGAAGAAAAATGCCCGATATTTAACCTTATTCAATTTCTTTCAAAGGGCTGTGGTTTAACTGGTTGCATGGTCCTTGCGTTCAACAGTTCGAACTGTAACATTGTTATGTAGCAGGAAGTATAGGAGTGAATTATATTGATATTGATATTGTTGCATGCTACTTAAAATCCCACCCTTTCAGGGCCTTTTTTTATACCATAACTGGGGACCGTGGCCCCCACACTTAGCAAAGTGGCCCCCAGTTGAACTTTTTGGCCCCCAGGATGTTCCCAGTTTGGTCCCTAAAATATATAACCAAACAAATTTGACTGTACTTTAGAGAAATTTCTCGAAAATGAGTAAAATTTTACGATACTAGTGGAAATTATCAAGCAACTACCCAAAAATTAAAGACAATTTCCTGAAAAGTATTAAAAATGAAAATTTTTGGGTCTTGCCCACCTTATCCTGTCCCCACCCTGAGAGGAGACTCTTCCTACACTCCTGTCTGCTTTCGTTTTGTTCTTTCTTTCTGTTGAAGTAAATTTATCCCCAAGGAACCAGGCCCTATGAAATGATACAAAAATGAAAACACCTCAACAAGCTTAAAAAAACTATCGACAGATAAGTACAAAAAAAAAAAAAAAAAAAAACTATATTCGATATTACTAAGCTTAATTTGGTATGGGGGAGGGGGGGTATAATATTACGAGTTGAAAATGTATCCAAAAGTTTTCTTTTGTGTATTCCTCCTCCCCCCAAAAAAAAAAAAATCTTAAAATGGTACTGCACCCTTTAGTATATCGTTAACATGTAAACTTATACTTAAAGGAGCACTAGACCTAAAAGTTCGTTTTTGCTAATTTCACAGATATGTTATCCACAACAGATCGATAAACTTCATGCCTCCATAGTCCACAAACGACGTAAGGGTAATTTTTCACAACAACGAGCTGTTATCCGTGCTGTGCTGTTGCCTAGTTGTCCCTTGCTCCCCACAACTCAATTGCCGAGTTCTTCCAGAAAAACCCTCCTGATAAAATTATCTCCTTCCTTCATCATGCTTCCCTCTACAACAATATTTAGTCCTCCTCTCCCACCCCCCTCTCTCAACTTTTTTTTTCTTTTATTACCCATGGACCTCTCTCGATCCCAGCTTTCTGACTTTTAGTTCTCGTATTTCTCAATTCCCCCCTGTTTTCTTTCCTTCCTACCTCTAGAATGATCTAACCTCTCAGGCACAATTTGACCCTCGTTGTTGTGGTGCCATTAAGCCCTCATCAAACAAACAAACAATGAAATTTGTTTATAAAAATCATCAGAAATGTATAAATTGAATTAGGTTTGTTGTTCATTTCTTTCTTCGGCCGACTCAAAACTGACGTCAATTGGATGTTGAATTGCTTACAAGGTCATTTGCAATGAAATTCATTGCAATTAACATCATTCCTCTGCATAGTTATTGCTACAATCGTATGATCATGACATTAAACGGCCAAGTATTCTTGCATGCTGTTGGTCTAATTTCAAGTTTTCTTTAATAGACTCGAATTGTCATATGAATTAAAAAACAAATAAAAACAAATGTACTCAAACTTGTATTTTATCCATTGTATTGATCTGCCGTTAACCCTTACTCTACCAGCACTTTTTTGAAAATGCTTTAGGAAGGCGGGGTCAAAGATGGGGCACCCAAAACGGCGATAATATCACCACGTGGTAGAGTAAGGGTTAAGCATAGGCTGATATTGAAGGGTCCTCTGTCTTCAGAGCAGCAGGGTCGGGCTCGTTCCACTTCAGTGACCCAGTGGGCCACCCACCAGGACCATGCTGCATATATTTTTGAGTTGGCACACTTGTCGCGGGTTAATTGACCCTTACTCTATCAGCACTCTTTTGAAAACACGCTTGGGAGGCGGGGTCAAGGATGGGGCACCCAAAACGGCGATGATATTGCCGCGTGGTAGAGTAAGGGTTAAGTTGCATGTTGTAGATATTTGTGTTTGTGAAACTTCTCAGTCAGATAATTGTTGTTCTTTTCTTTTATTTCATAGTTTTTTTTTGGTAAAGATTTTCACCTTAAATCTTTTTCGAGTGGTATGATAATGTTGATTATTATTGTTGTTGTTTCATGTGAAATAATAAGATGGTGATTGATAGGTAGATAAGATTCAATACATTTTTGGAGGAAACATTTAATTTAAATGAAGAGCAGCCCCTATGAATTGTGTACAGGGCCGACTATAAGCAGTTATATTGTTAGAGAAGTAATTTTCGACTTAAGGGCTAAATTTAACCGCAGATTAGATAATATGCGTATTAAGTTCTATATCCACACATTGATTACTATGTAGCAATCAACATGAAGGTATGGAAAATAGATTGTATGAAAGGAGGATTTTAAGTGGTGATTCATGATCAAACCAGAAATTAAGTATCCTTAAGTGTATGTGTTCTTTTATAATTCTCTAGAATGCAAAAGATACAGAAATTTTGGTGAATAAAATTTGAAAGAGGCACTTGGCTGAAGTGCAAGCCTCATGAATATTCAGATATCACCCTCCTTGCACGTAATATGGAAGTGATGTATAAATCAACTGTAATGCAGTGAATACTTCTTTCATTTTACAACCTGCACACATATAAAGACAATGAGACCTCTCTTCATTTCGAGTATCCCTGAATTTGCAAAAAAGAACGCCATCATTTTCTACTGAGAGCTTTAATATGAAATCCAATTACTATCAAGTGTGCACTGTTTTCTGATATTTAGCGCCCCCGCATAACCATGGAGTTACTTCCAACTTACTTAACTCCGTGCTATAACCACTCAGTGTTTTTTTTTTTTTAAAGAACTTCGCGAAAGAAATAACTGTTAAAAAAGGAAAACATGGTACCACAAAAAGCAATACAGATCTGAAAATGTGTGTTATACCACAGAATAAGTGAAAATTTGCAGTCTTTTGAATTTGTTCCTAGCCGTAGGCCGCATCGACAACTTTTGATTTTTTTCTTCAAATGAGCATGATAGGCACCCACCCATAAAACCTTGCGATCGAGCATGAGTTATTCTTTAAGTAGCTCGACTACTTTCTGCATTGGATACGTCTGCAGTTAATATTACCTTTAAAGCCATGTGATTGCTGGGTAATAGTTTTAAAATTTGTATTATTATTATTATTTCAAGTTGGATATTGTGTAAGATTGTTTTTATCCTGTATGTACTTAAAAAATAAAAGTAAGTGGTATTGTTCTTTTAAAGCATGGAGCAGTTTTGGTCATACCTACATTACAATATTTGTAAATCTGCATTTGTGATCAGCAGGCGGGATTATGTAGGGAAAAGAATCTGCATTTGTGATTATCAAGCAGGATTATGTGAGGGAAATGAATCTGCATTTGTGATCAGCAGGCGGGATTATGTGGGGGAAATGAATCTGCATTTGTGATCAGCAGGCGGGATTATGTGGGGAAAAGAATCTGCATTTGTGATCAGCAGGCGGGATTATGTGGGGAAAAGAATCTGCATTTGTGATCAGCAGGCGAGATTGTGTAGGGAAAAGAATCTGCATTTGTGATCAACAGGCGGGATTATGTGGGGAAAAGAATCTGCATTTGTGATCAGCAGGCGGGATTATGTGGGGAAAGAATCTGCATTTGTGATCAGCAGGCGGGATTATGTGGGGGAAAAATCTGCATTTGTGATCAGCAGGCGGGATTATATGGGGAAAGAATCTGCATTTGTAATCAGCAGGCGGAATTATGTGGGGAAAAAGAATCTGCATTTGTGATCAGCAGGCGGGATTATGTGGGAAAAAAAAATCTGCATTTGTGATCAGCAGGCAGGATTATGTGAGGAAAAGGGGACATTTTCCTATTCCTACTTTTCCCATTTCTTATTGTGAATTTTTCAGAAAGATAGCCAAAATCTGGCACATTTGACTCTGACTGTCCCAGTGCCATTAAACATCAACAAACCAAACCATGATTTTGTTACTTTTGCCCCATCTCTTTCTCTTCCCACCAATTTTTGGTAGACAAATCACCCTCCTGATCAGAATGATTTCATCGTCTATGGAAGTCTAGATTTTCTTCCTGCCACCACAGTTCACCCCACCCTTCTTGTTGTGTCTCTGGGATGAATGATACACGCATGCTGATAGGAACTTCTGCTAGCTTTGACTGGGATGGGTGAAACCACCAAGTGCATCGGGTTGGAATGTGTGAAGCCTGCAAACGAGGCCCGGGGTCGATGAATCCTATGAAATCTTCTCACTGTGAGCCTGAATGAAATTCAGCTGTGAATCTACCAGAGATGGAGATTTTTCCGAGTCGGTCAAATTGCCATTTAAGGCATTATGAAAGCCTCTTTTCCCTTAGGATCAGAGTCATACTTTGGGGATGGGGTGAGGACAGGGGGATATATCCCTCACACTTTTGTTGGGATAACAAAGATAAAGAAAATAGCTTCAGAAAAAAATGTTTTCTTGTTTGATATGCTTGTATTTAGGATTAACAATATCGCTTAAATGTTGACCTCTGTTGGGGGCAGGTGCTTGGGGGGTATTGTGCTCCACTCTAATTCCCATTACCGCTAGCCCCCAACTTTTTATTGGAGAATTACAGCCCTGCTGAGGATTATATGGAACATTTATGAGTTAAGGATGTAATTACCAGCACCTCTTGAGCTTATTCGTGTGCCCTATGGCATGATTTTTGTGTTCTCTGCTCTGAATGAATCCATGTAGTGCGCTATGTTACTGTGAATGACTGAAAAAATACTGAAAAATCAATCAACTTTAAATGTTATGAAAAATTATGTGGTTTTAATATATAGAATATATTTCTCATGGAATGAAAAACAAGAGCAAATGTTTTGTTGTTCTTCTTTACTTGTAGAAAAATTTAAGAACGAGTACAAATTGAAATTGGTGTATGTCTGCCTTATAAAACAGGAGAAAAGCATCCCCTACTTTGCAGTCAAAACGATAGGCCTCATCTGTAACTGGCAGCCAATTTATCTCCAGCGAAGCACAACTGAGCAGCACTGTCAAATTGCATAAAAAACTACATTTATGCAGCAGCCGTGACATTTGTGAATTATTCAATACGCTCTCAAGAAAATACACCAAGGCATGTTCAATTCGAGAACTAATCTCGCACTGGCTTATCCAGCTTGTACAGATTGTCATATTAAAATATAGGTACTTTTGATTATAGCATTGAGTTGAAGTTCATTAAACATGCATGTTGCATGTATTTCTCTTAGGTATTAAACACTCACAAATGAAGTCCTCAATCACTTGGATGTTATTTTCTTTTATTCTTTGAGAAAACATGTGCTATGGAATTTTTGAATGTTAGCTATGTACCTAGTCTTGCTGTAAGCAGATCTGTATATACAGAGTTCTGTCATGTTGTGCATTTTGATCATTAAGGATGCTATGATTGTGTTTAACCCTTACTCTACCATGCGGCAATATTATCGGCGTTTTGGGTGCCCCATCTTTGACCCAGCCTCCCAAGCACGTTTAGAAAAGAGTGCTGTAGAGTAAGGGTTAATTAAGCAGCGACAAGTGTGCCAACTCAAAAATATATGCAGCATGATCCCAGTGGGCGGCCTACTGGGTCACTGAAGCGGTGAAAGCCCGACTTTGCTGCTCGGGAGACAGAGGACCCTTCAATAATCAGCCTGTGCTTAACCCTTACTCTACCACACGGCGATATTATCACCGTTTTGAGTGCCCCATCATTGACCCGCCTCTCAAGCGCATTTCCAAAAGAGTAATGGTAGAGTAAGGGTTAATTGATATATTTATTGGATGCATATAGAGATGTGATGGGAAGTTGCAGTGGTGGTTGAGGGAGGGGGAGGTGCTTATTCAGAATAATTTGACCTGGGTGACTAGTGTGAGGTTAAAATCTTTTTCAAACTTCTTTTATATTGGAACTATTTACAGCCTAGACAACTGGACCATGGTTCCAACAGGGGCGGAGGGTAACCTGAGCAAGGGAGAACTAGACAACTGGACCATGGTTCCGATGGGGGTGGGGGTAACCTGAACAAGGGAGAAGAGTGTGTTCATGGATTTGTATTTAATTAATTTCAGAATACAAGATTATGCAGAGATGTACATACAATGATTTTTTTAAGCAATCTTCCCAAGAGGTCTGAATATTTGTCTTTGTATGATTTAGAAAATATGTCAAGGCCTATATGAACATGGCTAATTAGACATATCACAAGAAATTAATCCTATTTATCAATGAATTCTTTAAAATTTGCACCATGCAGTGGTGAAAAGATAGAGTAGAATTTATAAAGTAAATTTTGCCAGTAAAATTTTCAAGACATCCCAGCAATATTTGTCTTCTGATATCCAAAGAAGGTGAAAAGTCTTTAATTTCTTTTGGTAGTAAAATCACAATTGTGTCTCTATATTCTCTCTGTTATAGTATTTTCTCGTTGTATCCAATGGTTAAGTCACAAAATTATAAAAATGATTCAAAAAAATAATTCCAAATTTGTATTTTACGAAAAATGATGTGGGGGAGGGGGTGTGGGGGGGGGGGTGGTTGGGGAATGGAGCATATTATCTTTACAAATCTGGTCCTCATTCCTATACCATGGGTAATAGGTCGGCTGTTGACTAAAATAAGACTAACATGATATGTGTATGATCACGTACATTATAAATAATTTTTCATAACATTACAGCTATAAATAGTGACAAGGTTAATAAGGTCATGCATACACCTGCACAAACTCATGGCAGCCATCCATTGTGAGAATTACGGATGATATGTGCAATATTTTTTATTGAACTTATAATGACACTTTTCCACCATGAATATTTTCTTTGTGAATCATCTTTTTTTCCGTATAACAATTTGAGTCATTAGTGCCATTTTGTATTTCCTTTGTCTTCGTCATCACCATTGCATGTTTTAACTCAAACATGCCATAACATGTCAATTATTCGTCGCTTTAATTTCCTACCCTTGAAACATGACCCACTTCCTGCGCGCCATAAAATCCTTCTAGTGCACGTAGGTATCTGCTTCTCGTCAAGTTTTCGTTTGCGGAAAATAAATTGCACAAACCTGTCATGTTCCGAAATATTTAATTGCAACATTCTCATGCTTCTGAATGTAACAGAATTCTATCTATGCCAATTAATTGAATGCATTTATGCCTTTTACAATTACAGCTGAAATTTAGCATTAATGTGTACATCTATGGATATTTATGGTTAGGAATCAGTTCATTTTATCCACTGAATTTGTAATTAAAACTGGGATTGGTCTATATGTAATTGAAACGACATGGATTTGGGTGGGGTTTCCTGTTGCTAACTGTTGCTTAGATGCAATTTTATTGGAAAAGTTCAGGCAACACCAGCTAAATTGCATGGAAATTTATTTTAAGTTTTGTAGAAGGGAAAAAATATAAAGAAACATGAAGATCGGTTGGAGAAAGAATGAAAAAAACTATCGAAAGATTCCTCATTTCAAAAGAAAAAAGTCTTTACTTTTACCCCAATCAATTTCTTACCACAATAGACCAGTTGCTGGGATTCATTCAAAGAATTACATTTGAGCTGTGTCCAGTCATATATCACAAACTTGGCATACATTGAAAATCCCTCAAAAATGGATGAGCCATTCCTTTAAACTAAAAGAGCTATAATATTCAAATTTAAAGACTACCTAAAATTTATAGGTCTGTGTACAGGTAGCGACAACTTGAGCTTAATTGGTAGAAAATATTTTATAAACCATGAAAACATGTTATAACCATGAAAATATGCTATAAACCATGAAAATATGCTATAAACCACACAAAATTGCTATAAACCATGAAAGTATGTTATAAACCATGGAAATAAGTTATAAACCATGCAAACCATGCAAATATGCTATAAACCATTGAAATAAAACAAAATTTATCAAATATTGGTAAAAAAAATGATGCAAATATTGAAAACCTATGAATTTCCTCGTTAACCTATTTTCTACTTTTCACCAAAAAAATGGAAGCAGTTGAATGTGATGAAGAGAATTTGAATTTCTATCAAAATTTAACATGAGAAAAAAGTTTTTCAGTGACTAAATTTTAAAGAATTATATTAAAGATTTTGAGCTGTACTTTCTTTGTGGCAATGGTTGAATGGCCCTCGCCTTCGTTAAATCCATCTGTCTCGATAGTAGGACTGTAAAATCCTACTTGGTTCTCTGACCACTTCAAAAAGAGAAGCGTGAAAACATGGTGTTCATCCACTTCCCGTCCTGATCCAGTCATCAAGTTTGGGGTGCTGATCCCGAGCTGCAGCCTGAAGAATTTGACTGGTGTGCAATGAGACGATGTAGAATTGTGATATTGCGCAATAAAAGAAACCCATATGATACGATACATCACAAATTTTGCATTCATAAGAAATTCTTCAAGCTTTGATTAGCCATAACTCAGAAACGACAAGTATTACTCTCATAATTTAAAGACTGCTCTGTTCAGAATTTAAAGCCCTGAACTTCCTAAAGCTCCAAAGCTCTTAAGCTTTAGAGCTCTGAAGCTCTAAAGCTTCTTAAAGCTCTCAAGTTCTAAAAGCTCTTAAGCTCCTAAGCTTTTCAAGCTCTAAAGATCTTAAACTTCTTAAAGCTCTTAAAGCTCTGAAGCTCAAAAGCTCTAAAAGCTCTAATGCTATTAAGCTCTTAAAGCTCTGAAGCTCTAAAGCTCTTGAAGCTCAAAAGCTCTAAAGCTCTTGAAGCTTAAAAGCTCTAAAAGCTCTAAAGCTCTAAAAGCTTTAAAGCTCTGAAGCTCTAAAGCTCTAAAGCTCTTATAGCTCTGAAGCTCTAAAGCTCAAAAGATCTAAAGCTCTAAAGCTGGTGCATACAAATATCTACCTGTACATATACTTTTCAAACTCACAGGTTATTTAATTATAGACCTTAATCATTTGTTTAGAACAAAAATAGATACAACTCCTTTGGATATAAGAACATTTCAAAATAAGCCTATTTCTGTTTCATCTTTATTTTACTTTTCCAAGTTTCACTTTCTTGAAAGTAAGTCACAAATTTTTCCTTAAGGGAACTTTTGCACAACTTTATATGTACACCAGACATACAATTATTCCATCAAGAAATTTCTTTTTTCAATTATGCAGTATATAGCCAGCACAGAATATAATATCCACAATTTTATTTTCCCTGTAAACTTCAGGGAGCCCCACATGAATACATAATAACCCAGACTGTACAAATCCTGACAATTTTTTAAAGTTTGTAACTAAGCAACAAGGCCTGGCTAGGAATTTATGTTATGCATGATACGTGCCTGTAGCAATTGGCAGTGAATCCCAGGCCCCTGAGATCAACTCGTCATAATGACTGTTGCATTACATCGGTGATTCTTACTTTTGCATTCTTTGATTAGCTTTAGATACATATTTTGATGCATGTAATTGCCGAGTTGAACGGATATTTGCAAACGGATAAGTTTCATACAAGTATAAATAGACAATTGCATTCAATTTGCAAAGAAATTCTCATTTTCTTTTTTGGTTATAGATTAAATGTCTGAAGATCATTTCAAGTTGTGTTTTATTTGTATGCATTATTTTCATTTTCTGTTTATCTCATCTTTGTTTTGAGGTGAACATGTTCTCATTGGATATGTTTTTTTCTGTCTTATTTGACTTGAAATGTTACAGACAACAGCAATCCACCAGTCACTTCATAGGAATAACACCTACCTGTCCTTCATTTTTGTACAATACTGATGTTATAAATTGATGTCTACATCATCAAGTTGAAAGTGTCTGGTTGTGCTCTAAAATGCTTAGTTTTATTGCCAGAGAGATTTTTTTGTGTGAAATAAGCATTGTATGAAAGCAGAGAGCTAAGTTAGACTGACATCACAATCTTGCCAGATGACTTCGAAGTTTTCAAGGTATATGGACCAGTTTCAACGGAAAGAAATGAACAGAATAATATTTAAAATTACATATTATGACATATTATTATCAAAGTTTTGATAATTTGTATTGTGCGGAAAAGTTGTGAAGTATGAAAGAGAGTTCAGCTCTAAATCTTTAATATGTTTAAACAAAATTTCATCCATCTTTTCAGCCGAGGCTAAGGCCATTCTCCTTGCCCTCAACTTTATTGAGTACTTCCCGCTCAGCCACTTTCTTATTTTCTCCGACTCAAAGGCTGTTCTTACTTCTTTATATACTCAGTCTTAAATGGGATAACCTCACATGCCACTTCCTCCTCCGCAAACTCCTTTTCTCCCACCCTCTGCAGGAAAAGTATTCTTTTCTTCTGGATACCCAGCCATGTTGGCATCCCAGGTAATGACAGGGCTGATGCAGCCGCTAAGCTTGCCCTTGCCCTCCTCCCTGCCCCTTTTCCCAAAACCCTCTCTGACATCAAACCGCTTATCGCTTCCCTTGTTCGGGACCGCTGGCAAACCTCATGGAAGTCCCAAATTGATAGCAAACTCCATGTCATCCAGCCCACAATTCCGATCAAAGCCACCATCAACAACCTCTCTCGTATTGACAACGTTCATATTACCAGTCTTAGAATTGGTCACACCCACCTCACCCACTCCCACCTTCTTATTGACTCCCCCCAACCCCCCTGCAACAATTGCCATTGCACCCTCACAATCCATCACGTTCTCCTTCCGTGTCCCCTGTACAACCTTCCCAGAGCTTCCCTCCCTCCCGCAAACTCAATTGCTGAGTTCTTCCAAAAAAATCCTCCGGATAAAACTATCTCCTTCCTTCATCATGCCTCCCTCTACAATCATATTTAATTATCCTCTTCCACCCCCTCTCTACTTTGTTTTTGTTTCAACCATGCACCTCCCCTCACAATCACAGCTTTCTGACCTTTTGTCCTTGAATTTCTCTCATTCTTCCCCTGTTTCCTTTACTTCCTACCTCTAGAATGATCTGACCTCTAGAATGATCTGACCTCTCAGGCACAATTTGACCTTCGTTGTCGTGGTGCCGTTAAGACCTCATCAAACAAACAAACAAACATCTTAGTTAGATGAGAATAACTGATAAAATCCTAATAATTCATTATGATCATGCCTGGAAATTGTTACTTGCTCGAACTCTTTATATAAATTGAAAAAAAACCGTATCTCACATCATTAAGTTTGTTCATCTAAGTTAGATGAGCTTAACTTATGGAATCATTATTCATTGTGGTTTTTCCTGGAAATAATTCCTTGCTTTAAGCTTTTATATATAAAATGTTACTTTTATTTGTGTTGAGTTTATTCATCTTAGTTAGATGAGCATGACTAATAAAATCCTGATGATTCATGAGATCTTGCCTGGAAATCGTTACTTGCTCCAACTGTTTATATAAAAAACTTAGCTCACATCATTGTTGAGTTGGACATCTAAATTAGATGAGAATAATTGATACAAATCATGATTTACTATGATTTTGCTTGGAAATAGTTACTTGCTCCAAAATTTAATATAAAAACTTAGCTCACATCATTGTTGAGCTTAAATTAGATGAGAATAACTCATACAATCATTATAATTTACTACAAACTTTCATGAAAATTCTCCATATTTTGATTGAAAAAACTTAGCTGACATCATTGGTGAGATTGTTGATGAGTACTACTGATACAATCCTATGATTCATTGTGATCTTGCCTGGATTTAGTTACTGCTCCAAAAATTTATATCAAAAACTTACCCAAGCTAGATGAGAATAATCTATAGAATCATTATGATCTTGCATTGAAATAGTTATTTGCTAGTTATTACCATTGTTGAATTTGTTCATCTTAGTTAGATGAGAATAAGTAATAAAATCCTGATGATTCATTATGTTTATGCCTGGAAATCGTTACTTGCTCGAACTGTTTATATAGATTAAAAAAAAAAACTTAGCTCACATCATTGTTGAGTTTGTCCATCTAAGTTAATTGAGAATGTTCAACTTATAGAATCATTAGATTCATTGTGATCTTGCCTGGAAATCGTTACTTGCTTCAGAAAAAACTTATCTCACACAGCACCACCTAATGGCTTGATTAAATTAGCCAAAAACATTCATCAAAATCAGCTAAAAATTGACCGTTTCCAGTTTTTGAATTTTAAGACCTTATTTTAATAAAATATGCAAATTTGTACATAAATTTGTGACAGCACAAAAACAAAAAGAATTTCCATTTGTTATCTTAAAATTCAATTTAGCATGAGAAAACAGTCTAGTGATTTTCAGTAGCAGAAATTTAGAACAGAAATTTAAAGAATTTTGCTACAGATTTCGAAGTGTCCTCTCTTTCATACATCACAACTTTTGCATAAATTTAGAATTCTTGAAATTTTGAATAGTTATAACTCAGCACTACAGGTGCTATTGTCGCAATTTAAAGACTAATATTACATAATTGCAAGCTTTTTGGTCCATCCCTGTTCGGTACTTGTCCATATATACCTTTAACTTTCACTCTATCTCCAAATGCAAGATTAACTGGGCATTAAAGATTTGAAAATATTTGATCCCCATTTATGCCCCTTATCCTTGAAAATCCCCGCCCTCAGACATAAACAATCCTAAAGAGCCCTGAAGTCAAAAGTACAGACAACAAGTTTCTGGTTGTCAGATTAACTTTTGAAATAACATGAAGAAACTCTTGACACCCGTTAAATTGCCAAATTTCCTGGAATGGTTTTAGGTCATGAACTTGCAGACGAAATAAAGCAAATATCACTGTTAAGTTCCTTTGGCTGCGCAACCATTCCATTATTGATTGATTTTCTATGCAGACCTTTGGGAAAATGTTGACGACGATCATGCTTGGGAATTAATTTAATGAATAAGCGGAAAGAAAGAGAATAGCTGCCATTGAGATGAACTTTAGGATAGAAGTCATTCATTGAGTGCAGATTTCCTTTAGCTTGAAATTTAGATGTCTTGGCAGTTGCAGTAGGTGAGACCAGGAGTGGTAGAAGTAATTGAGGGCATGGGGACACACAATCCATTGAGGGTAATTTCTTGATATAAGATTTCTAATGAGGATCTGCAACAATAAAAAGAGCCTTTAGTTCCAGTAAAACGCTAAATGCTTGCTATTTTAGTTCTTTTCTTCCTTTGGAACGGGTTTGGTACAACATGTTGGAATTTCCTGCGAAGAGAGCCTTTATTTACTTTAGTTAAAAATATTTGAATAAGCAAACAAAAGTATTTTTCATGTTTTACATTAATACATTTTTTTTCTGTACATTAGTTGCAATTAGGACATTTACATCCACAGACAACTCACAGATACAGATCCCCTTTTGAAATGATGCCATTGATCATGTCAAATGTTATTTTCTATTATCAATCTGGGAGTAACCATAATTTAGGATTTTTAATACAATGATTGCTATGGAGGCTGCCATGTTCCCATAATGCACCACTCCTCCCCAGGGGCGGAGCCGGGATAAAATGTCAGGGGGTCCATATAGTGGATGATGTAATAACTCGTTTTATGCAGTTTTGTTGTGATTATAATGCAATATTGGGGTAAGGCCTGGTGCAGAGTTTTATAAGAGGAAGCAGAGAGAAAGGTACTCCCAAAAGGATTTTACCCGCCCTATTGCATGTTTTCTTTCAATTGGGAAATTTTTAACAACAATTTTAGTAAAATCATTGGAAATTTTGGTAAAATTTGGCAACATTTCCTGATAATTAATGAAAATTTACTGAAAATTAAATAAAAATTTCCCCAACATAAAGGAAACTTTCCCGAAAATTGCACAAGAATGAAGGAAATTGCCCAAAATTGAAAAGTATTTTAAACATTGAAGGAATTTTTGGAAAATTAAAGAAAATTCACCAAAAATAAAGGAAATTTTCTGAAATTGAAGGAAATTGCCCAAAATTGAAAAACATTTTTCAAAGATTGAAGGTGATTTCCAAAATTGAAAAAAGAAGTATCATTAAAAAAATCTCAGGGGCCATGGCCTTTCCCCCATCCCCACTCCCTCTCTGCCTCTGCTCCCATATACTTAAACTGTATTGATTCAACTTAAAATGGCTGTATGATATTTTATATAAATTGCACAAATTAAAATTCTTAAAATTTCTGGCTTTGTCAAGATCTTGAACATTTTGCCAACACTTGACTGGTTTTTACCCAAGCAGTATATTTCAAAAGTTATTTGGATGTAAGATGCAAAATTAGCAGAAATAGCAATTTGAAAACATTAAGAGTAGCAAACGATTTATTGAAATTGGTAAACTACAGACCAATTTACAGCTTCTGAAATTTGCAAGCTCCAACATGAATTTTTATATCAATTTTGTATAAATGTGCAAACTTGGTACTTTCTTATTTAAATTCCTTGTTTTTAATTTTCTAATATAATTTTGGAAGTGGTTGAGCAAATCCTGCAGTGCGCCGCCTGTACAATTTATTGGAGGGGGTAGGGGGGTGTTGTATAAGTGTTTATCACCTATGATGGTACTGCAAACGCAAATCGTGCGCCACAAGGGTAGGGTCCAGGGACTTGTTGAAGGGCCCGTGGTGGGGTCCCAGCCTTGCGTTTTTCATGGTTTTGGTGGCAGGAAATTGCTTAAAAATCATGTCATATACATACTAATTTTAATTTTTGAATGCTTTTTACACTAAAAATTTTAACATAGAAGCACATCCCTGTGCCTCCCCCCCCTCTTCATGCAGGGTACCACTGAAATCCAGTGTATAAGGTTTTGAATCTTTACCCTACCCAAATTCTAGTCAGAATTTACTTTAATATGGCTTACATCAAGGTTTGGAGCTGTCTTCTTCCACATGACTGCATGAGTTGAACAACCTTGACTACTAAACTTTTCTTTTTAAAGTGTGTGGACAGGTAAATATTTTATTTCACCAGAAAAAAGAGATAAAATGTGAGCAGATACTACTGAAGCTCCTGTGGTTCCCTAGGTGTGGTGTAATCAGGGTGTGAAGAATATGAAATGCATGCAAAATTTGTGACATATGCAGGCAATTGAGACAGCTCAAAATCTGTAATTATTTCTGCCTTCAATTTTATTAAATTTAGCTAAAGGAAAATCTTTAATCTAAAGTAAAAATTGTAATTAGGGCTTTAAAATGTTGTAATTTTTTTTTTTACTTTTAAGGAGATTTGGAAGAAACAGTTTGCCTGTTTTCATGGTTTATCGCATGTTTTCTGCCAATTAAGCTTAAGTTGTTGTAATCTATCCATATAAAAAAAATATTTTACAAAGTGGAAAATCGGAAGAAAATTGATTTTCGTCTAAATAATCTCAAGTTTGTTGGTGCCTAACCATAGATCTTTAACATTCTATAATACACACTATGGAAATATTGATGTGTGACTTTCGGGTTCAAATTTTTTGTTTAGTCACATTTATTACAAGTCGGTGATTTTCACCCTGAAAATCTGTGTTTTTTACCCTGAAAATATAAACCTTTAATTTTCAACATTTCTGGACTATTGTCCATTTGACCTTTATCCTTTGTTTCACTTGTTTAGATATGCTCAAAAAACGAAAATGATAAATTGTTCCACCTTTATTTATCATCAAGTGTTTCTTAAATTGAATTTTCACATCATTTACAGTTCAGCGGACACCTAAATTTGCCGCTGACACTGTACATAATATGACCGCACAACTTATCCATAGGGAAAGTGCTTGTTTAATATCTCCATGGCAGATAATTAAGGAAAGGAAAAGGTCACTTTTATATAGAATGGTAGATGATTTCTTTTCAATCTGTTTGAGAGAAAAGACTTAAACAACCAATCGTATTGCTCCGTAAGAAAGACCATTGCTCATGATATTGAAATGCAGTGTTACGACATACGTTCACAATTTTTGCCCTCAAGGGTTTGACCATGTGCAATTAGAGGACATTCGCAGATCCAAGAGTTGCTTAAAGAAAACTTTCTAATTAAAGATTGATCAGTTATTCATCGAAAGTCCAGTCCTGTCAAAATCTGCAAAAAATTGGCAGGCATACAGCATTTAATAGGTCATGACAAAGGAAAACCTGCACCAATAAGCAAGGGGTCAACAGGCGTATCACTCCATGGGAACAATGAGGAAATTGATTGATTTCGTATTCTGCTTAGGAGTTAATGTGTTTTAAAGATTTCGCCAATGTGATGAAAAGTGACCTTGCAGTAATGTGATGTACGTGCCATAAAGACAGCTCCAAGGCAATTTTAGTGTATTTCTATAAAAACAAAAGTTTTTTTTTTTTTTTTTAAACTTAGAGAGTGTAAGTTGCATTCACTAGTGCAATTATTTCACAGGGGCAAGGGAGAAAGAAGTACCTGTCATGGTTAGAATTTACCCTTTTAAAACTAAACTTGAGTAAAGTTAAGGTCCCCTTTTCCAATAATTCAGCAAGGAGCTATTTAGCTTTGTTAGACTGAAATGAAGTAAAGCACTAGGTCCCCTTGTGGTCACTTTCTTCCCTTCCCCTCCCCTTTTGACAATGGTTATATCATCATAATTCTTTGTGATGCAGAACCACTTCTTTATAGCAGAAATTTAATCATCTTGTTTCTTCTAGACACTCTTTGAGATGAAAATATTATTTCAATGTAAGTCTACCTCTGATCTCTTGATGGCACTGCACACGTGTCTTCATCAAACACTCTTGGATTTCTATCAGAACCTCTCTAACATTGCTTATCCATAAATTCATCCAAAAAAACATGATCTGGGTGCATGTCCAGGTACGTGACAAGGTTACATCACGATCTTTCAAAAGCTTTCAAGGTTGAAGTGTTTCAAGTGCTTTACCTACAAATCATTCATATCGGGCATAACCAATGGATGTAGACTTTCCTAATTCCCATGGCAAATTGTCTAACATCCTATTTTGATAAAGGGCATTGTCAATTGATTTCTAAAGCATCGTTTGAATGTTACAGTCGGCATTGGTGATGCTAGGGGGGAGGGGCTCCCCATGAGATCGCTTTCTCCCCCAGAACATTTTGTTAAGTGACATAATATGTCCGATTGATAGGATTTTTTCCCCTCACCCCCTTGAGACAAATTTTCCCACACTTTCTTCCTTATGACCAATTTCTTAGAGTCGCCACTGACAGCCGGACCAGCTATAGAGCTCGTATATGCAGTTGGATCAAAATTTGCTCACATGAAAAACTCTTAATTGTTTGAGAGTTATTAAAGGGGAAACTGATCTCAAGAAATTGCTTGACCCATTCGTCACCAACCAATCTGATACATATACTAGTAATGTCACTTCTTTATCCCCACATTAAACAATAATCTGGCCTTGAAGATAACAATGACAAAAACATTTGACATTTTTCACTAATCATAAGAAACATACACAAAATGGAAAGAAATGTAAGGTATTTGACAGTTTAACCTGGTTTGATACTTATTACAATCTGCAGCCTATCCACAAGCTGTCGAGTTAATCATTTTTGATGGGATGTTGACAATCATTGATTATTCTACCAACTGGAATGAATATTTATTTTAAAATTATGATATTTCAAATAGTATTTTCTAGTATTTAAAGGAATATTGCCATGAATTTTCATTTTCATTTATATGATGGAGAAATATATAGAAACATTGGCGTAAAAACCATGTTGATTTTGTATTCTGCTTCAGAGTTAATGTGTTTAAAAGATTTCGCCAATGTGTCAAAAAGTGACCTTGCAGTAATGTGATGTACGTGCCCTAAAGACAGCTTCAAGGCAATTGTAAGTGGGAAATGTTTGGAGGTATTTGTTCCCTGAGAGGGGTGGCCCTTCCTACTTGCCCCCCAGGTCTCTGCTGTGGTAGGAACATTAACATTTAAACAAAGGAACAAATCGTTTAGCTATCAAGTAATTAAAACAATCATAAAAACCTTCAAAAATTGATTCTCCTTTTAAATCTATTTTATTTCCATGTCTTGTTTCTATGTTAGATAGAAAAATCACTCTCACCCAAATATTTCAAGGTTTTAAGCTCAGTAACGCATTAGTAATAAAGGCAGAAAATAATAATTGCATGTGAAACACTCATTTCTTTCTTAATACTGATATAACAAACAAAAAAAGTCATAATGCCTGTGGCCTTGAAACTATTTACAGATGGTTGGCATTTTTTCAAATCATACAACATTATCTATTTCATTGTTTAATTCATGGATGTTTAATAATAAGTTTTTCATTTGGTTTTTACGTCAAGCATGTGTAAACAATTATCATGAAAGCGCATAATGGATCTGCGTCTATTTGCCTTTTTTTTATATACAAATGTTGACAATGTAAGTCCGCTGCTCTTGTTGCCTGCTTTCGCTAGTTGGGTTTTATTAAAATTTTCAAATTGTTTTGGCAGTTTTGATGAGTTTTCATTTTGAAGGGCTTGTGTTGCTTCATTAGAGTGTATTCATGTTTAATGATATTTATGTCTTTTGATAAAATCATTTGTCTAGATGCATTTGGCAGTTTGTATGGCGTAGATTTCATGTCTCTGTACAGCTTCTGGTAATTATTACCTATTGAAAGAACATACCAAGTATTCTATGGAAAATGATGTGTACAATGAAATGAAATAAAGCACTGTTCATTGTTTTCTATACCTCAAGCCTTGAGGTTAGAAACAGCTTATATTTTCAAAATGAATATCTATTTTCAAAATGGATATCTATTTTCAAAATAGATATTTATTTTCAAATGGATATCTACTTTCAAAATGGATATCTATTTTCAAAGTGGACTGGAATAAAGCCTTAAGATTACCATTTTACTCCTTTTTTTGTTACTTTATAAACCATGTACCACTAAATAGCAAACAAGAATTTTGTTAGCTATTCTGGTACAGAGTTTTTTAAGTACCGAAAAAGGAGTATAATAGTAATTTAAAGGCTTTATTTCAGTCCATTTTGACAGTAGAAATCCATTTTGAAAATAGAAGTTGTTTAAAGTATTTATGTCCAAATTTGTGATGTATGAAAGGAAAGACAGTCCAAAATTTGCATACAATTCTTTAAATGATCTTAAAATAACCCCACCTCAAATAACCCCAGACTCAAATGAAAGCTATAGTAGATAAGGTGTTTCTGTTCCATTGTGTGATATTACTCTTGATTCCATGCTCATGACTTGTCCTTCTTCTCCCTAAGAATTTGTTGCAGCAAATCATAGCTGCAAACTTAATGTAGCAAATAATGAAACCACTTTTCTTAATTAAAATGACCACCCAACCACACAATAAAGACTTCATCTATTGTTAATTTGATATTCAACACCAACTTACGCAACAGCCCGGGACCAGCAGAAGAACTAGTACAATGGAGCTATTGATAAAGGAAATGTGATCCTAAGTGCATGTGGTTTTCAGAATAAAGAAAATAAAGAGGAAAAGTTGACGACGACGACAACGAGTGAACACACAACTACAATGACGGGGTCGTCGCCTGCGTATTCGGTTATGATAGTAACAATGCTATCACGAAACGCTTAATACTACCCGGACGAGAACACAGGTACGACGTACGAACAGACATAACATCGACAACCAAGTCAATGTCCACAGCCTTTGATAACCAGTTGTGGTGCACTGGCGAAAAGTCTGACCCGACCTTTTGTATACCAGGTTGGGTCTGACTGTTTGGAACTTTAAGGAGCATAACAACTAATGTTATCTAACTTTTCATGCTATAGTTGAGTGAATAATAAATACAAATATTTATGTAAGGGGAAGCGAAACTAATCAATTTAAGGTGCAGTTACCATGTCAACTTAATAGACGATATAATTCATCATTCCCGATTGGTCAATTTACAGAACTTCTGACAAGCCATTCTGAGTAAACACAGTGATTCAGGGACATCAGTAGTATGTACCATAGTTACTGGTGACATGTTATTCAACTTTTTCGGGATGAGTTTCCTCTATAATCTTAATTCAATCTAATAATACTTTAACTTACAGAAATTAACCTTTAAATTTCATTCACGGAGAAGTCATTGAACTTATAGGATATCCTCCGCGTTACAAATGGGATTAACACATTTATCGGTACTGAGGATTTATTTTGAAATTTGTATTAACGGTTATACAGGTGGTCAGGAGTGGCAGGTTTGATAATTACTTGGATTCTCAGTTTAGTATTACAATCTTGTATCTAGTGCGGGTTCATCACTTGCAGCAACTTCCGCTGTACTTTGTAAGGGATCGTCAAATTTGTTCAATTTTGATCTTCAAAATTTGATCTTGGAAATTTAGTATTTGTGATTTGTTTATAGACTTTAATTAATTTTGTCTTCATATTGAAAGTTAAACATATTATACTGATGACAACAGTTAAGCGCATCAAAGTTGATCAATAGAAATACCAGCAATTTTAAAACAGGACAATTTCCTGACGTTGAGAGGTTTCCGTTGTTGTTTCTAGAAGATTATGTTCGTAAAGTTGAAAACCTTATTGCTAAAATCTGATCTGATCTCTTGGAGACAACTATACATTATGTTCTTTGTTTTGACTGCCAGGCTATGTCCAGAAGTATTGTTTGTTAAATAACCTAATGCAATCTCAGAAATTAATGCTATAGCTTGAACAGTTGCTTATTGCTTCAAAAACTAGGTAAAAATATAAAGCACACTTTAATGTGCGATGTACAAAAATATAAAAGAAATGTCTATATTTTAAAGGATTAGTTCAGTGGTCAAGCATGTCCAGGTTATATAAAAGAAGACTTCAAAAGAAACAAAATGGTGAAGAAAGCATTCAAAAATCTTATTCCATTAAGGAGATATTCAAGTTTAAAGTTTGGTATCATTTCTGTTGAAAAGACTGAAATCAGACTTTTTGTGACGTCACAGCTTCAGATTCATCAAGTCTTTTTGTATTTTAAAGAAAGTTTATTTAATTTTTTTCACTATTTAAATCATTTTTCCTCAATCTTTCTTCAGGTGGTATATTATAAATACCCCTACTAGATTCAGTTTTACTACTTTTTTGACATATCCCATGGTTTTTAAGCCACACAATCGTAGGACAAAATATGATAGAATACATAAAGACTTTGTGGAATCTGGGGCTATGACATCACAACTAGTCTGATTTTCAGTTGTTTCTACACATGATACCAAACTTTAAACATAAATATCTCCTTAACGGAATAAGGTTTTTGAATGCTTTCTTCACCATTTTGTTTCTTTTGAAGTCCTGTTTCATATAAGATAAGACTTGCTTGACCCCTAAACTAATCTTTTAACCATATTTTATTATATCATATACAACCTTATGATTTATGTGAATTTGAGAATTTTGAAACCCTTCATTTAATACACAGGAAATGTCCTCTCCCTCTCCCCTTTAACCATTTTGTTTCTTTTGAAGTCCTGTTTTATAAGATCATAAACTAATACAACCATATTTTATGATTTATTATGATTTATGTGAATTTGAGAATTTTTGAAACCTTACTTCATTTAGTTTTATATCACAGGAAATGTCCTCTCCTCTCCCCTGGAAAATCCTGGCTAGGGGCCTGCTATAAATCCTGGCTAGGGGCCTGCTATAAATCCTGGCTAGGGGCCTGCTATAAATCCTGGCTAGGGAGCCTGCTATAAATCCTGGCTAGGGGCCTGCTATAAATCCTGGCTAGGGGCCTGCTATAAATCCTGGCTAGGGGCCTGCTATAAATCCTGGCTAGGGGCCTGCTTTAAATCCTGGCTAGGGGCCTGCTTTAAATCCTGGCTAGGGGCCTGCTTTAAATCCTGGCTAGGGGCCTGCTTTAAATCCTGGCTAGGGGCCTGCTATAAATCCTGGCTAGGGGCCTGCTTTAAATCCTGGCTAGGGGCCAGTTATTTCATCAGGATATTTTTACATTTATTCAACAATGAGATGTGCTTCTTTGACTAATTTCATAAGTGTTTATTGCACTATTAGAATTGGCACTTGGAATTTAGAATCCAAATATAAGGATCTTAAAGAATGACTTGTAAGATGGTAATTACATATGGAAGGGATGGCATTTGGGAGGTAGGGATGGATGGCATCAGGGAGGGAGGAATAGATGGCATCAGAGGGGGAGGATGTTGCATGAATGGCATCGAGTAGGGAGGGATGGATGGCAATGGGAGGATGGTTCGGGGAGGGGGGGATGGATGGCTTTCGGAAGGAATGGATGAATGGCATCAGGGAGGAAAGGGATGGATGGCATCAGGAGGAAGGGAGGGAGGGATGAATGACATTAGGAGGGAGGGAGAGAGGGATGGATGGCATTAGGAGGGAGGGATGGATGGCATCAGAAGGGAGGGAGGGATGAATGGCATCAGGAAGGGATGATGACATCAGAAGGGATGGAAAAATGGCTTTGTGGAAGGTAAGGATGGATGGCACTGGGGGTATGGATCGATAGCATCGGATATAGTGCCAACAAATCCGGTTCCATTTTGGCCGGATTTGTTCAAAAATCCGGCCTGATTATTCTAAAAATCTGGCTAAAATGATTTCTTAAGAAGATGTTGGTAATAGCTTAATTGTAAATAACATCTTTCTAAAAATTAACAAAAACTATCAAAGTAAGAAAGATACAGTTTACCGTGATATTTTATTTAACATTATAAAAAATTTGAACTATTGTGAGAATAGGTCAACCAAACCAAGTATGTATGACCACACTTGCACAACTATCGTAATGAAATGAAGATTTTTCGTAGTATGGACCTACAACAAACAGTAAAAGTTGGAAACAATTCTTGCAGTCTTTATCAGTGTAATGCAAACACTTGATCCAGAAACCTTGATACAGAAAGGGGGTAGGCATGTCACTGACCAAAAGGGGCATGTACAAGGCATCAAGGCACTTTGATGGCAGGTGTGCACTGGAAATGTAAATAGGGGAATAATCAGTGCAACAAGTAGTGTTTCTGCATCTTATTATATTGTCAGGGGAATTATAATCAGCATGAAAAGGAAGCAAAATAGTTCTCAAAAGTTTTTTTGTGAACAAAATGTAGGGCTCTTTAAATAGTGAGAAGGGGCAGGTTGGAGGCAATAAGAGGCAGGATGGATGCAATAAGGGGCAGGGTGGAAGCAATAATGGGAGGGTTGAGGCAATAATGGAAGGGTTGAGGTAATAATGGGCAGGGTTGAGGCAATAAGAAGCTGGGTAGATCCAATAAGGGCCGTTGGAGGACCCCTCTGAAAAAGCAAAACTAGGAGCCTGTGATAAATTTGTGTAGTTAAATTACACCATAAATATTCCTTAATTTAATCATCATTCAATGCCTCTATACTTGACTCCTTTTTGTAGGGTTTTGTCTTTTCTTCATCATTTTCATCTGTCCTGCCCCTTCTGATATATTGTTAAACATCTGAACTAATTATATAATACAACATAAAATACACATAGCCTCTTTTTACAGTAGATGGAGCAGAAAAGTTTCTATCTAATGGGGTCAGTTACAGTACAATGGAATATCGTCTATTCATCTAGAAATTGTTTTTCTTTGATCAGCATAATTGTTGAAATACTGAAGTACATTTTTCGTGACAAATCTAAATTGCAGTAGAACTAGTGAATTTTTGGCACTATTAAGCACGTTGAATAGCCTAACATTGAAATCCACATAATATACTGTAGCTTTGATGTTTTGTGCCATTTTTAGAATGGTATACACAATGTTTTTTTTATTCTAAGAAAAAATTGCATTATATTTTTTACCAAATGATGTATAATTGATTAATTGTAAATACTTTCTTTCCAACCCATGTATTTGCTTTCTTTCTCAATATATAAGCTGTTTTAAATGTGACTTTTGTACAAAATTGAAAGGAGGTGTACATTATTTTTCAAACAAACACAATTAGGCAATCATTCAAATGTTTTGTTGCAGTTATTACTTATGTTTATTAAATAATATAGTTATACACCACTTCCAAGTCATATTTAATCTCTTACAGGGAATTTACACCCAACAAATTACATATTTCATCTTAGATATTTTCCCTTTCCCTAATTTCATTTGTTAATGATATCTTTTTTTTTTGTAAGGTAAAATCCAGTCTGGCCGGATTTTATTTAAAGATCCTGCCAAATCCAGTTCCGGCCGGTTCCAAAAATTGGATCTGGTGCATCCCTAAATTGCAGATCCATTTATAATTGATTAATAATTAGATTTTTGTAAACATTTTGTTTAATTATTTACAACAACATGTTTTGTCCATCTGCTCATGCATCAAAAAGTGATTTTTAAGAAATGAGAAAATCAGAGAAATAGGAAAGAGATCATTTAATGGAATATGTTAGCAAAAACAAGGATTCCTACAGTAGACTTTCCATACTATTTATATCTACACAACCTCTCCTCCACCCATTACCCCTCCACACACACGCTTATACACACACAGATGGATAATGATAGTCAACTTTTCTTTTGAAGTCCTCTTTCATACAAGATAAACTTGTTTGCTCACTAGCTAATCCTGTGATGTCGCAGGGGCTACTTTTTCTGCGTCCAAAATGTAAAATAAATAGTCCATTATCTCATCTTGCAGATGAACTGCATGTTTTAATCTTGCAGATAAACTGCATCTTTCAATCTTGCAGATGAGATGCATGATTCAATCTTGCAGATGAACTGCATGTTTCAATCTTGCAGATAAACTGCATTTTTCAATGCAGATGAGATGCATGATTCAATCTTGCAGATGAACTGTATGTTTCAATCTTGCAGATGAACTGCATGTTTCAATCTTGCAGATGAACTGCATGTTTCAATCTTGCAGATGAACTGCATGTTTCAATCTTGCAGATGAACTGCATGTTTCAATCTTACAGATAAACTGCATGTTTCAATCTTGCAGATGAACTGCATGTTTCAATCTTGCAGATGAACTGCATGTTTCAATTTTGCAGATGAACTGCATGTTTCAACAAGAATCAAACAAAATATTGGAAAAATTGTGCAAAAAATTAATTAAATAGATTAACATTGTTTTATTTAAGGAACCAATATTTCCATTCTCATATCTGATTGGCTCGGTAAAGATTTATTCAGCTTGGGGGACTGACCTTCACTGATAAAACAGTTTTAATCAGCAAATCTAAAAACCTTAAAAGCGTTTACCGTACTGATATTTTCATTTTTTTATGTTGAAAGAGAAAAATCACAATAGCTTGTCATTTATTGTTGAGCTATCTCTCCATCCCGTTTCTTTGTTTTTGATGTGAAATTACATCTGAGCTAGAGACATTTAATCTTTAGCCCAGTCTATTCAGCACCATGGAGACATGCAAATATTATGCCTTAAAGCTGTTTCTTCATTATTAAGCACCACCATAGTGATTGGAGGAGGCAATTTAAAGTCAAAAGACATTCATGTCGCTATTGAACGACCTTCGTCTGCAGGAAATTTCATTTAATGCTCTACATGTATATAACTGCTGATGCATATACATCTGTGTGTGTGTGTTTCTTTACTTTTGTGTTCGTTTCCTTTTTACAGAAGGTAATTTCCGTTGTGGAGAAAATATCGGGAATGTGTTATGAGTGGAGTTGTAAAAAAGTTTACAATTTTATTTTGTTAGTTGTACAAATTTGAGGAAAATGATTTATTTGGCACATTGAGATAATAGATAACACATAACACTTACACTTTTGAGATCGGAAAATGGTTGATTAGAAAAACAAGGTATCCATATAGCAGGGAAAGTGCTCAACTATATACACCTAAAAGTAATGACAAAATTTTTAGAAACTGAAATACTTAGCAAAGCTTTTTGACCCTTATGGAGAGCTAAAAACCTCCCTAACACCAATATTTATGCCAAGTTTTAATTTAAATTTCATAAACAACATTTTATTCTTTTAAGGAGGCAAACCAGATCAAAGAATATTTGAATAATTCATGAAAAAGGCACTTTTAAGTATAGTTCTCATTAAATGGATCATTTTATAGGAAATAAATGACAATCTTTTTCAAGTATATTGAAAAATCTTTTGATAGAGATATATTCAACTTAAACATTTGAACAGTTTTACGTAGAAACAACTGCAAATCTAATATTGTTGGTTAATGCAACTGGAAAAAGGGTAAAACAAAAACTGCATCTTGTGATCTAATACCTGAAGTGACTTGCAAATAATTTAACAATGGCAATCAAAACTAATTTGATTTGCAATAAAATACATTGATATTAAAAGTTTAGTGGTGAAGAATGTTCATCTCAAATAGGCTACCAAGTTTGTCCACCCTCTCTCCCCCCTCCCTCCCCTCCCCTCCCTCCTCCCCTCCCTCCCTCCCCTCCTCCCCTCTTCCCTCTTCTCCCCTTTCCTCCCCTAACTCACCTCTCTCCCTCCCCCCCCTCTCTCCCCTCCCTCCTCCTCTCTCCCTCCTCATCCTCTCCTCCCTCATCTCTCTCCCTCCCTTCCTCTCTTACTCCTCCCCTCTCTCCCTCCATCCCCTCTTTCTCCCTTCTCCCCCATCCCCTCCTCCTCCATCCCCTCTTCCCTCCCTCCCCTCTCTCCCCTCCCTCCTCCCCTCCTCTCCCCTTCACTTCTTTATCAAACATTATATTGATTGTATTGCAAGTGTTCATTATAACATTTCCATCATATTATATTGGTAATAAAAGCATTGTTATATTGTTCCAAACTGACTCACTACAAAATAACTGAATACTGCATTTGCACATGAGAGGTATAACCTTTCTCTGACTGCATGTACATTTGATATCTTAAGCAGTTTTTCACAAACTTCCTTAGTGTAAGTCGTTTTTTGAATTTGAGAATTTGAGAAGTACTCACAATTCTTCAAGTGTTAAAATTAGATATGTAGAAAAAATAAACGAAAAGACAAGAAGTGACTACTTCTACTTTTCTACATGAAAACAATCACCCTTTCCAACATAAATTCTCCATCATATTTCCGCTAAAATCGTTCCCATCAATACTTATCTCTCGAGGGAAATAAACGTTCCGTCAGGAAGCCTGGTCTTGCAACCAAGTCAAGTCGATTAATAAATGCTATTGATTGGTTTAGCAGACAGAGCTTTTATCGTTGCTCACAGTCTCAACGGTTCGGGATCTATTTGTGACAAGAATATTCGTTTTATCAAAATGATGTAAAGAAGTGAAGGTCATACGTGGAAGTCAAAACGATATTTTATCTGCCTTTGTTGGAAGTAGCTCGTATTAAAGCCATATACTGACATAATACGGGTATAATACTGTAACGATTGTTCGAAAGAGCATCAATTCAGAGAGTTGCCATATTAGTGTTATTGACCTCATCAGATATTTATGCAGATGACGTAAAGAAAAGTAGTGACGTCAGATATTTTGTGAGTGACTTAATTAATTAATGGTTATATTGCATATTTTGTGGGTGACTTGCTGACGAAAAAGTGACAACAGATAATGCATAGATGACGTAAAGTGATAAGGAAGCCGGTTTGGTGATGAAGTAGAGTTACAATGATGGTGATGAGTACGCATGTTATGATAATGGTGATTGTTGTGATGACAATATTTAAGCCAATGCCCCTGACACAGGTTTGAGATTGGGGGAGGGGGAAGAGGGCCAGGACCAATGTTGACAATAGACCATCGGGCGAAGAGGTAAAGGCCTAATTAAAATTAATTTATTCAAAATAAATAGGGTTGGGTGCTTTCTTTCTAGATTCTAGAAATTGCTTTTCTCGTTTGATTTGGGTTTTTTTGCAGTGTTCTTTTGCTTGAATTGTTTTTGTTAAAATTGGCGATTTTAATTATGCAAATCTTGAATTATTTAGAGGATATATGGTGGGCTTCTTGCAAAGCTCCGGCTTCTAAGCCCTTCCACCATTTTCTCATAAATTGTTATGTGTTTTCATTATAAATATTGTAATATATACATGAAAATGGAAAATAAATCAATCAAAAATCAAATCAAATATAGCTCATTTTCCAACTGATTTGAGCAGAAAATGATTACTTCAGTACTACAACCAATTAACTATACTCCAATTATAATCAAAAGAATGAAACAGATCATCCATGATCAAAATGAAATCGCAAGAAGGAAGCATGAGTGAAAAAGAGAATAAAATTGATGACTGGTTTTGTATCGATTCTGAGCTTAAAAGAAAGATCTAAACACATGTACATCGATATATCCCCCAAGTTAACATGCAGCGAAGTCCATCTAATTTTGGTTGCCGATTTAGTGTTGTATCGGTCATATAGCACCAGGGGATTTCCTTCTGAATTCTCTCTTCACAACCGACCTCTGAATAACTCCTCTTTGATCACCGGATGAATTCACCTCCCATTAAGACGCGCCGAACTGGTTAAGTAGCTGGTCAGCTTACATAAGGCTCTGCTTCATTAAGTCTGACCAAGGCGATCTCTATCGTGATTTATGGAGATGGAGGCACGGTTTTGACCGCTGTCTTCGTCACTTGAGCATGTTGACATTTTGATAACGCAAACAGGAAATATGCCACAGCTGTTTGTTCGCCATAGGTCGACATGAGGTTGTGACTGACATGTATTTGACGATCAGTGTTTAAATACCAGTTTGCAATCAATACAAGTATTCGGATGCTACGTTCTGGTGGGTTTGGTTTTTGTGAAGTCTTAGGTTTTTTGTGGATGTGCAAAGGATTTGTTTTATGAGCTATGGTTGACGTCATTCACATATGTATCGTCTTTTTAAGCATAGATTGTGACATGGTGTTAAAGGCAAATTTTTAATGGACATTCAAGGGTTCAGATTGTAAGTTTGACATCTAAACATAACCAAACACCTGTTCTTTATGCAAAGTATTATCCACTTTAATCAAAAATTTATAATGGACAAGTTTTGATTGATACACTAAACTTATTATAGCCCATGGTCTGTAGATGTGCCCTATTGTTTTTGATGGTGATGTCATGCATATTAATGATGGGGCTTAAAGTAAAAATCTTGAAATGTTAATTTTTTAACAACCACATATCTGTTTTGTTTCATATTTGGTACAATTATGATGTTAGCTGGTGTGTACATGTTCATGATGTAAAAACGTTGACTTTTATCATTATACGTAGTGGGCAGGGCTTAATATGATTTGGCTGAAAAAAGCTTGTAAACATGGTATTTCAAGAACAGTAAACTGGATTAATGTATGTGGTACTCAGATAGCCCATGGTCTGTAGATGTGCCCTATTGTTCGTGGTGGTGATATCATGCATAATAATAAGTAGGCGGGGCTTGAAGTGAACATTTGGAAGTAATAAATGAACAAGTGTTTGTCCGTTCTGTGTCATACTGGGCACGATAATATTGTTGGTTATTGTGTACATGCTTAAGTTATCAACAGATGTCATTAGTATGCATGGCAGGCATTGGTGTGAAAGTGCTAAATCATGTAAACACCATACTGTATCTCATGAATGGTATATCGGATTCATGCCATATGTTGTACACAGATGAATCATGTTTGTACATATGTTCTAATGTTGTGGTAGTGATGTCATGAATATCAAAGAGCAGGCGGGGCTTACTGAAAATTCTTGAAATAGAATAAATGAGCAACCATTTTTTGCATCATACGTGCTATAATGTTTTTAATTATGGTGCAAATGCTAATGCTGTTAACATTTTTATTGATCTGCATGGTGGGTGTGGCTTATGAATGAATATCATGGAACAAATATTGCATGATATGCAATGACTTGACAGTTAATACAAATTTTGCAAATCAATCAGCATATGAAAAAGCACCGGAACCACGAAACCTTTTGGTTCTAGTTTAACCTTATGGCAATACAGATCATATTGTGATCAGTACACAATAATAATAGTGTGTTGCTTTTGTTTATGAATTGTACTCAATTTTGTATGGTGCTGATTGCTTTGAGTTACCTTGATAGCATAGCTTTAATCCTCTTGCACAAACAAAGGTGAGGAGGGGGGGGGGGAGGGGGTGGAGCCATACTTTTCCTACACAAAGTTTGGGTCTCCACAAGGTATCTTATATATTTATGCAAAATTCTAAGTGAAAATGAAGGGGGGAGGGGGGATTCCTTAGTCTCCATCACCCCCAAGACTAATACCTTCTTGCACCATAATGATTTTATTTAGATAATCATCTAGTTTAAATGTTGGATGTATGCGGTTTTATTTTCTTGATTTTATATAGTTTGTATAAAATTGCAGCACGCTCCAATAAAGCTTTAAATGCTCGTTTGTTCAAACTCATATTACATATACATAGATTATTGTTATGTGTAAATGATGTCCTGATGATCATGCAGTGCTGTTTTGGCCTGCTTTGTTTCTTTCCATCTTCTTTTACAAATTGAGATCAGTGTCTGACCTGCGTAAGTGTTCACACCTCAATTTGATTGCATCTTCTATATGTCACAAGATCTCCTGCTATTGTGTGGTTAAGGGAAAGATAATAGCTCATATTCTAAGCCCTTAAAGCAATACTACATGTGACATACATTTAGCAAGAAGGTAACCTGAATTTGACCTACGAATAACCAGGAAGATGCTCTGAGAAGATACGTAAACCAACGTAAATTTTTTTAAATTAAATATCAGTGGAAATGTTTTAAAGTATTTATAGTTAAAAGAATTTAATTTTTGAAAGTGACATTTAAAGCACCATTTTAAGTGGGTGATGATATGGTCCAATTTGCAATATTCTACGAAGAGTGCGCTTTGATATTAGACAATCTGGAGGACTTAATTTGATGGTGTTTCATGATTCTTACTTGAAGGAAAATGACAAATTACATGACAAGGAGCTTCAGAGTTATTTAATCAAATGAACATCAGGTTGCCAAGTGTTGAAGCTAGTTTAGGCATATCGTATGAGGCATGCAGTGTCAATTGATTGTATGCTTTAAACACCAACTTAAAGAATGAAAATAAGCAGAAATATGTTATACAAATTTCTTAAAAAGGACTGTTCTTCACTGCAGTTTTTTTGTTAATTTATTAGGTCCTTTATTTAATATAACAAAATTTGTGATGTACATAATAATAAAATTAAAAGACCTTTAAAATGAATACATTTGTGGCTAGGATTGTGGCCATTACGCCCAATCCTCGCTACAAATTTTCAGTCTTTTCATATGCAAGAACCTCCATTTCGGCGGGTATGACTTTTAGACTCTGCCAGAAGCAATTAAGAAACACACCTCAGATAGGTCAGTGATTTTACATATCAGTAATTACACTCCTAATTATCTATATACACACAATGAAACTTATTGTGAAGAGCCATGTATTATGGATTTGGTTACTGCAGGGCTAAGTCATGCATGTAATGTGGGGCTGAGGATTCATTTGGACTTTTAAATGGATGTTTTCATCAATAAGCTATAAACACTGGTGAGTTTGGATGCATTGGACTGAAAATTTATAGACATAATTATTCATCTTGCTATAAGATAGGGCACTTTGGTAGAATCTCCATATTCCCTTGTTTTATTATCCCCTCACTAATCAAGTTGGTGAAGAGGGGATAATAAAACATAGCATCTTTACCATTCTTCCGTTTGTCCATTGGTTTATCCGTCCATTCGCCCACATCTATAGTCCGACTGACCTCGTGCATGGTTCAGCCCTCAAAAAGGAATTTCTAACTATTTTCATGAAAATAAATTTATATAATGCTTTGAAAGAACTTGGAACAGATGCCTTCCAAACTTGAATAGCAAGTAAATATTTGTTCTGGGATAAAGAAAAACAAAAGTTTAATAATAGAGCTGACAACTGAATGGAATTTATAATCAAGTGTCTTTGGAATGAATAGGAGCAAAACAATAAGTTTTCGCTGGAATAGAGTGGAAACATAATAGACTTATGATATAATTCGGTACATAGATCAGCCCTGTCTGCCAGTGGTTTATAAGGGGAATAAAAAAATAAAAAAAGTTGAGCATGTTTTTATTAGGAGTGTTAGATTTAACTGGCGCTATCCTGGCAGTAAACTGCAATGTCTAGCTGCCGGCAATCCGTTGACGTTATCCCAGCAGCAAAGTGGCAGCGTCTAGTAGCTATGGGCGTGTACACATAGCCCTATTTGGGTGGAGTTTAAATATTTGAAAAAACAAATCGATATTACAATGCATAGCTTACTCAAAAGACCGA
>JAIGNY010004206.1:612500-647500 GCA_020152595.1 Chiridota heheva
CGGGGGAGAGAGAGGGGGGGGGGGTGCAGTTGTTTTTAAAGGGTACTGCAATTCCTTGAGCAACATATTTTATTACCTCCAGCAACAAAGCTGGACGAGGGTCACCTCCGTTTGTCTGTTGCCATCAATATATCTCAGGAACTGATGATTGGATTTAGATTAAATTGATGTGTTGTGTTTGCTGCATAAGGAAGTGGTAATAACATTTGAGACATATTGGAACAGGGGACGGGCACAAATGGAGGGGTGGAGATGTTTTTGGACGAGATCTGTTCTTCTAGTTCAAACTTTCCAGGAATGTGTTGAACAATGAATTTATGCTCTGAATGGATTTCCAAACAATCCATTTTCTGGACATTAAAGATAATCAAATCTAGTGGTTGGGTATAAAAAAATACAATTGCTCTTGGCAATAATAGAAAAGGTCAGAATGTAAATCTTGCATGAAAAAAAACTCAAACAATGAATGCTTAGCATGAATGAAACTGAAAATAAAGGAAGGTAGATAACCCTGAAGTGTCTATAATGCAAATGGCAAATACTGATTAAAAATGAGGAAGAGAGTTCGGGGTAAAACTTAGTGGGTCTAAGATTTTTGAGATAGATTGTATTGGGGATGGGGGCGAACTTTACAAAATCTTAGGCATGTAGGAATTATTAAGCAGGCGGAGGTATGCACTTTACAGAGTGCTAAAATTCTAGTTCCTTTCGTTTTAGTCTACTCTGATTGGTCGAGTTCTAACTTTGAGAGTCAACCTGCCATGGACTGGTGTCACATCCAGGGTCAGTCATCAATTAACCTCCACAGACTGGTGTCACATTCAGGGATGGTGTCACATCCAGGGATGGTCATCAATTGATAACTCATCCCCTTGCACATTTCCCTTAGGCCTAAAGAAATTGTTTGTTTGCCCTTTCTTGTGGAAAGTTCTCCCAATTTGGACCTTTGTAAAGATACCGTCTGCATCAACAAGCAAATGAAGAAGTTAGGGGCGGCGGAGGAGGGCGTACAGGCGACTTTTCTTTTTAGGTCTTATTTGTGGACCGTTGGGCTTGAGAAAGGATTTAACTTAACTGGAAAAACTTAAATTATTATCAAACACTGGTAACAAACCAATTTGAAAAAATGTATAGTTATTTAAGATTGTCAAACATGTTGCATAGATTTCAGCATTTCAAGATCCACCCTTTCTTTAATCCAGCTAGACATGCTCTGTATGTGCTGTGCTCTATATGTGCCATTTCTTTCCCAAAGTAGCATGTTAGGAACTTTATGTAATCATCTCAGCTCCCATTAATCTTAGCCATGCAGACAAACGGACAAACTTGACAAAAGTTCTTCATACTATGGTTTATTGATGCAGGCCATGAAAATAGGAATGGAGTTGTGACCTATGGGCAGATCTTGAAATATAGAAAGAAGAACCTAATTTAACATACTTGTGAAATCTTTTAAATTCTCGCTATAATGGCTTAAGATTTTTGTACTACTTTCTTTCTCTTGGTTTTTTAATCGTTCTTTGCCTTTTGTAATCATATCATTCATTGCTTAAGTGTGCCCTTTAAGCATTTCAGGATACAACGTTTTTCAATATTAAAGCATCTCTTTAAAGCTGCATTGACACCTAACTTGAACCACACTAGCAGCACAGTATAAAGATTTTGTAGGTTCCATAGTGGAATTTTTGTGGGGGTTCTCAGAGGTTATGTTTCATTTGACAAGGCATCTGTGTGTTTTGTTGTTACTAAAGGAGTTACTACTTTCTTCCTCTTAGTTTTTTAATCATTCTTTGTCTTTTTTAATCATATCATTCATTGCTTAAGTGTGCCCTTTAAGCATTTCAGGATACAATGTTTTTCCAATATTGAAGCATCTCTTTAAAGCTGCATTGACACCTAACTTGAACCACACTAGCAGCACAGTATAAAGATTTTGTAGGTTCCATAGTAGAATTTTTGTGGGGGTTCTCAGAGGTTATGTTTTATTTGACAAGGCATCTGTGTGTTTTGTTGTTACTAGGAGTTACCACAGGTTAAATTTGAAATGAAGATACACACTCTTGCGGGGGAGTTGGATGCTCATTTGTCTTGTACTTTCCCCAGGGTTATTTTTCCCGATCGAGGATTAAACAGAGCTGGTATTATACAGTCAGGTGATCAGTAAGAAATTGAGTAGATGACATAACTCACATACTTTGGATCTGGTGCTCAGGTGTTGTCTCTAATTGCTCAATTCTATGATAGCCTGATAAAAGTTTTTAGCAGCGTATAAGTTGAAACTATATTCAACTTGTCTAAGTTACTTTCTTTTTGATCAATAATGGTGATGTATCCCCCTCACTTCTCCCTTCTATAAAATATTATTTCCCTTTTCAATTCATTTGTTATTTGGGTACAGCTATCATGTACCTAGTCATATGTGTATAAATATGGTAATATTTGTTGGATAAAGATAATAAAGATTTGTTAATGGAATTATATTTTGTCTGCAGTTCTTTTGAGAGAAAAAATTGAGAGCTATACTGTTTGGACAATTGTAAAGTAGTTGTTTAAGTGATATGATAGTTACCTAGGCCTATATGATTATAGATCATCAATATTTTCCTCTTGTTTGACAAACTTGCCTCAATTTGACAAACCTTTAAGCAAAACACCCCTCTGCACTAGTCCCCACAGTTTTGGGCTCCTTAATTTGAGTCCTATAGCTGCTATTAAAAAAAACCCAATACAGTACAGTGGTGTAGTTAATAAGGGGGTTGGACCCTCCCCCCTCTCCTACACACACACACATATACCCACACACATACATACACATACTTTTTCGGAAATTTTTTCCAAAATTGGAATAATTTTTGTTTTTATATATTTTTTGCTTTAAAAAGAAAATAATTCCCTCAGAAGTGGGATAAATTTGAACACTTTATCTTGGGAGCGGGGGTCTAGGACCCCTTCAGACCCCCTCACTTTTTTTAATGCTGGCTACGCCACTGCTCCAGTTCTAATTTGTCAATTCAATATGAAAATTACCTTATTACATTTCTACTATCTATTTTCTATTCCCTGGTTAATTGTGGTCAAAAAATACCCTGGGCAAGAAAATTATAGCCATCGTTAAACTTATTTGAAGTAGGAATTTTGGAGTTAATTGGAAAAATTGTTGCTCGGATACATCTTTGATTGGTGTTCATTGTAAGAGTGGGAAAATTTTGTGTGTCAAATTGTTTAATTCATTAGTTTCTTTTACTCATTAATGTTTCAGGAAATTTATGTTTTCTTTTGTGAATTGTTCTCTTCAATGTATAGTGTCAGTAATACATGGTGAAATTATAGAACCTTCGTTGTATGCACAGGTAAAATGCCCTTTTCAAGATTTTAGTCAACTCATACTGTATCACTGTGATATGTTGAAATTTACATATAGAAATAAAGGTGACTACAGGACCATAACCAGAAATTTGAGAGGGTAGGGGGAAAATCACAGAAATAAAATTGTTTTAAAATTTATTATGCATCCTAGTAAAATACAACAAATATATAACAAATCTAATCAAAATCAGTTGCTGTTGCAATATTGCAAACAATTTGCTTACAAAGGTTAGCTTTATTCTTGTAAATTAAAGACAACGTAGTGTTCACATGTTACTTCATCACAAATTACCTCAACATACTACTGTAAGTGGCATTTCACACCGCATTTATTGCAAGTCCAGCGTGACATCATAAGAAATCAGTGACCGAGTTTTGTGGAAATTGGGTACAATTTTATTTACGCTATAAAATGCACCTCTCTTTGTAAAATTTTAGAATACAGCTCTGACCTAGTTAAAAAGAAATAGAGTAATTTTTCATGCATGTTGTTTTTTCGAGGTTGTTTTTTTGCAGATTTAGTGAATGTCTGAAAGGTATATTTATATATATATGTGTATATATATGTGTATATATATGTTTATATATATATATATGTGTATATATATATGTATATATATATATATATATATATATATATATATATATATATATATATATATATATATATATATATATATATATATATATATATATATATATATATATATATATATATATATATATATATATATATATATATATATATATAAATGTGTGTGCCAAGGTTTAACTTTCTATTACTAGATATATTCAGCACTAAAATTGTTTCAATTTCTTTGAAAAAATCATAAAAGTAAAAGTTGACAGTTTACAGCATTTAACAGCCAGATATGTGTTTTCCTGAAAACCATGGATGGAGATCAGAAACGTGAAATAACCCAATGGTCCTGAATGATCGAAATGTTAACACAACACTGCCCAGTGCACCGACAAGCCATGCAATTAATTACTGCCATAAAAGTGACATAAGTATGATCAGATTTATTTATGGAAGGTCAAGCAATTTTCTTGAGATGAGATTCACTTTGTAAATGAAATTCACAATTTTTGTATTTTTGTTTGAAAATTAATTGCCTCTATTTAAATTATTAGAAACATTTTTTTGTCCAATGATTGCACATGTCCTTGATAAGAGCACATGCTCTGCTTATGTTCCTTCAACATTAGTAAATAGAACAACTTAAAAAAGATTGTCTTGAATCTGTAACTACTGTATGACATCACACTGTATGACATCACACTGTATGACATCACACTGTATGACATCACACTGTATGACATCACACTGTATGACATCACACTGTATGACATCACACTGTATGACATCACACTGTATGACATCACACTGTATGACATCACACTGTATGACATCACACTGTATGACATCACACTGTATGACATCACACTGTATGGCATCACACTGTATGGCATCACACTGTATGGCATCACACTGTATGACATCACACTGTATGACATCACACTGTATGACATCATACTGTATGACATCACACTGTATGACATCACACTGTATGACATCACACTGTATGAAATAACACTGTATGACATCACACTGTATGACATCACACTGTATGAAATAACACTGTATGACATCACACTGTATGACATCACACTGTATGACATCACACTGTATGATGACATCACACCATATGACATCACACGTATGACATCACACTGTATGGCATCACACGTATGGCATCACACTGTATGACATCACACTGTATGACATCACACCGTATGACATCACACTGTATGACATCATACTGTATGACATAACACTGTATGACATCACACTGTATGACATCACACTGTATGACATCACAATGACAACACTGTATGACATAACACTGTATGACATCACACTGTATGACATCACACTGTATGACATCACACTGTATGACATCACACCGTATAACATCACACTGTATGACATCACACTGCAAGCTCTTTTTTCAACACATTGTTAAAATATTTAACTTGAAGTGGGGGTAATAAATAGTCATGGTTTTTCACCAATTTTTTTCTTGTTTCTATCGTATTTAGGAAAATAAAAATTCTTAGGAATATTCCTTTAATTTAAAGCTATAATAATTCTAACATTCTTATGCAAATGCAACACATTTAAAGAGTGGTATCTCTGTCCTGTCAGAAATGTTCATCTTCATCTGACAGCAATTTTATTCCAAAGAGCTGACTTTATGACAACTTGACACCTGTCTTTGCAAACTATCCTTCCTTATTTTCACTGATGGTCGGATTTTTGTTCTTTTCTTGTAGGAGTCTAAATGAGTTAAAAATCGGTTGGGTCGAGCATATTGATTTTCTACCTTAAAGTGTAAATATCAATTTCATGGAAAGGTTGATCTGAAAGGTTAAAGTGACTTTGGAGAATGAAAAATCAAAGTTTGATGTCTATCCATTTGGCCTAGCTGCTGTACCAATTTTTTTATTTTTTTTAACTTTTGTAAACATTGGAGCAGTAAGAATAAATATCCAAATAGTTTAAAAAAGATGTAGGATATATCTTAGTGTTGGATGAACACTGGGTGATGCTAGAATTTGATGACTTTCATATCAGAATATATTTTATAAATCTTTCATTAGACAAGGCAAAGCAGCAGCATTTTATTTCTTAATCTTGAAATTTGTCCTAGGTGCCTATACTAAATCTGTTGCTATTTGTTGTATGGCTTTATGAAAGTTTAAAGGTGTATGTGAAGGATTTCTGTGTTCATGGGTGGGGGGGCAAGAATTTATTTTTTGCCTTTACATATATATGCAGCAAAGTTCGTGAACAAGTTCATTTCTGGTATCTTATGCCATTTCTAATCATTATCATAGGTGTATGGGACGTCGGGGAAAGGGGAGGGGGGGGGGGGAAGTTCCCAAAAAGTCGGAAAATTTGCACAACAGAAAATTTAAAATGTTGGATAGTTTTGTTAATCCTAATGAAAGCGAACGGTCTTTTAGAGTCAAATATATTTATTTTCAAAATAACCAAATTTTCCCTCAATATCTGAATAATTTGTCAAAATATCGGAATTTTCCTTCAAAATATCGGTATTTTCCCTCAAAATATCCCCATGTTTTCTCAGAGTATTGGAATGTTTTCTGAAAATATCAGAATTTTCACTCAAAATATCTAGATTTTCCCTCAAAATATTAAAATTTTCCTCCAAATATTCAAAAGTTTTCCTCAAAATATCTGATTTGTTTTCTTCCAGGGGGTAGCATGAATTCAGGTTTTTGATGGGTTTTTTCCCCTGTACCCCCTCTGCAAAAAAGTCTAGCTAAACCACTGCAGTCAAGTAACCTTTTCTGGGAATTTTCGGGCAAAAGTGCTCATTCTCCAATCCCCCCTTCCCCCCTCTCCCTTTAAAAAAAAAAAAATCATGTAGCATATGATCAAGATTGAATGAAATTTTTGCTTTTTCTCTGCCATCTTCTCCCAATCTCTAGAAGATGATTACTTGAAGATTTCTCCTGCATTTCTCATGTACATTTTAGTTTTTGGAGATGGGAGAGGGGATATACTTCTTGATAAGATGTTGAGAGTTTGTCTCCAAAGGTTATGCAGCTTTGTTCCCTCAAGTAAGTCACAAGGTTGGAGACAGCTTGCAGCTCTTTCAAGGTAAAATTAACATGAAACATAGGACTGTTACTGACATTTGTTTGCCCTCTCTGTGGCATACCACATACACTCACCCACCCCCACCCTACCCACCCCCCACCCCACCACACATCCCCACCCCACCCACCCCCTCCCCACCCACCCGGGGTGGACAATTGTGCAATTTGGTAAAAAGAAGATCCAAGGCTACTTTTTCACCTGATTTGCTTCTAAAACCTTTTACCGACATCCATATAACAGAATTCTATCTATCTTTCTTGGATGCAATGGTGCAAAATCATTCTTGGCTCCATAGCTTTCTAATACTTAGGTCTACACATACATATATGAAGAGAGTCTCGCTAGAGAAATTCTAGTCGACAATTGTGCTATATGCATCCCATATAGGATACATTATAACAAATGATCTGGAAAGACCTTGCCATCTGTAGCTATGTGCTGATATTGTATTCATCGGTGCATGACAGCCTTTGATCATTAAATATTTCATGCTTGGGTGCATGTTTTACTGATACTCGTTTTCCTGTCAAGGATTTTCGATGTGGTACATCTGCGATATTTGCAATAAAAAAAATGAGTGGATGTTGAAGTTTTGCAATTAAAGTAACTGTTTTACTCACACGTGTGGAAATGTAAATATTTAAATAGACGAGGCTGGTTCAAAAACCTTTATAAAAAAAAAAATGTCCGCTGTCATATTTGCAATTGATTGATTTTTCTGTATGTAACTTGAAATGAGGACTGCAGTCAGTGGGAATTTGGGAAAGGTTAATTTTTGTTTTGCTATATATAGTGAATATATACCCCTTAATTCTTATATAATCAGGGATGCCAGTCTTCCATAGCTGTATTGCTGGCTTTTTTTGCAATTTTGAAATAAATATCCGGCTGCACTCATGACTTCAAGGCATTAATCTGCATTAGGTTAGCACCTGTTTTACAAGCTGTAAAACTGACCCAGAAATTCACAGACAAAAAAGCTTTGATTGTTATTTTCACCACAAATAAATGTAAAGTTTATCTAATGAGTCAAATAGATTGCACAAAAAAAAAAGAAAACAAAAAGATTGCAAAATAAACGAACAAAAATGTTTCAAAAGTTGCCGAGATTTCAGTATGGTTCGCAAGGGTCACCGCCATTTCCCAGAGGACTGCATCAAATAGTAATGGGTTAGAATATTTTATTATTACCTATGCGGTCACGATGGCATGTATGTGTGGGTGTGTGTATGTATGTATGTATGTATGTGTGTATGTATGTATGTTTATGACGGCCAGCTCGTAAATTTTTGGTAGCGATATCATGCATATTAATGAGTAGGCAGGACTTAATAGAAATGCTCGTATTTTGACAATCACATGTCTGTTTTTAATAATTGTGATGATAATGATGTTAGCTAGTGTGTATGTTTTCATGGTATAAAAACATTGAATTTCATTAATATGCATAGTGGGTGGGGCTTAATTTTGTAAACATAGAGCACAAGTAAGCATGATATCTCGAAAACTATGAACTGGATTTACATCATGTGTGATACAAAGATACGTAGCCCATGATCTGCAGATGTTTCCTAATGTTTGAGGTGTTGATTCATGCATATTAATAAGTGGGTGGAGCTTAAAAGTAAAAATTTTGAAGAAAAAAAAGTGATAAGTGAGCAATTGTATGTCCATTTTGTCCATAATTTTGTTGTTTATTGTGTACATGCCTATGTTATCAACATATGTAATTAATATACATGGTGGGTGTAGTTTAATGTGAAAGTGTTCAATGATGTAAACACTATAAATGATATATCAGATTTATGCTGTATGTGGTACACAGATGGGTCATGGTCTGTACGTATGTTGTAATGTTGTGGTAGTGATGTCATGAATGCTAATGAGTAAGCGAGGCTTACTGACAAATTCTTGAAATAGGATTATTGATCAATCGTTTTTGCATCATACTTGCTATGATAATGTTGTTAATTATTGTGCAAATGCTAATGTTGTCAATATTTTTATTGATCTGCATAGTGGTTGTGGCTTATGAATAAATATCATGGAACTAATATTTCATGATATGCAATGATGTGACAGTTAATACAAATTTTGCAAATCAATCAGCTGATGAAAAAACATGGGAACCACAAAACCTTTTGATTCTGGTTGATAAAGCTTTAAGGCTGAATTGATATTTTCTCCCAGTCTCCTGACGAAGTCATATTCCCCGAATGTTCATAGAGGTGGACATGCCCGCCCCCTTTGCGCACGCCACTGTACAGGAGTAGAATCAATAAAAGCGGAGTTACTGAAAGCCAAAAAAATGAAAAAGAATACTTAATTCACATTTTAAAAATCAAATTTTCAAAGTATGCACTTAAATTGAGTTCTGGGTTAATGTTGATTTAAAGATACTAAATTTGTGATGGTGTGCATTTAATTTTGTATGTCATGAAATGTGGGTAGAAGTAAATAAATGGAACTTAATCAAGCACAAATAATAATAATAATAATAATAATGATAATAATAATAATAATAATAATAATAATAATAATAATAATAATGATAATGGTAATGATAATGGTAATGATAATGATAATGATAATGATAATAATAATAATAATAATAATTATAATTATGATAATGATAATGATAATAATAATGATAATGATAATAATAATGATAATGATAATAATAATAATGATAATAATAATAATCATAATCATAATAATAATAAATAAATAATAATAATAATGATAATAATAATAATAATAATAATAATGATAATGATGATGATAATAATAATAATAATAATGATAATAATAATAATGATGATAATGATAATGATAATAATAATAATAATGATAATGATGATAATGATGATAATGATAATGATGATAATGATAATGATAATAATAATGATAATAATGATAATAATGATAATAATAATAATAATGATAATGATAATGATAATAATAATGATAATAATAATAATAATAATAATAATAATAATAATAATAATAATAATAATAATGATAAACATTTTACAAATCTTGAGAGTTGTCCTAGTCAGAAATTGTTTTTCATTTACATAAGTATAACTCTAGGTGTCTTGAGTGTTTTAAACTCATACTGGACTGTATGCGGAAATTTGGCCGTTTACATGTTTAGGCTATTAAACGCTGACATGTGTACTGGCATGCACACTCTTTTGAAGTGGTAGTAGTAAACCATGCATAATACAAATTGAAGTATCAACATGTAAAGGGATATCTTGGTCACAATGTGAGGGTCTCTGTTTTGCTAATTGGGAATTTTCCCTTACGGAAATTTTAGCCTGCAGCACCCTTGTGACAAGCTAACATTTTTAGCATGCACAAGTATGCCGCAAGCATGCCCCAAGCATGCCGCAAGCATGTCGCAAGCATGCCGCAAGCGTGCTGCAAGCATGCCGCAAGCATGCTGCAAGCATGCAGCAAGCATGCAGCAAGCATGCCACAAGCTAGTATTTGGAACAAATAGCTAGCTTGCGCAAGCTAACATTAACTTGTGCAAGCTAGCATAAGATATTTGTTACTGTAGCTTGCGCAAGTCTACAGAAAGTTTTACTAGCTTGCAGATAGTTTTTGCTAGCTTGCACAAGCTAATTTGTTCCAAATACTAGCTAAAACTGTTAGCTTGTCGCAAGCGTGCTGCAAGCGCAGTGCAAGTGCACTGCAAGCGTGCTGAAGTTAATATTTCTGTAAGGAGGAGTTGATGGGACTCTGTTGGGAGATCTTTCCCAAATTCCCCACTTAATGGGTGAGAATGACAGCTGTACAGAAGGCTCTATTACCATTTCCTCTTCCATTTTGGAGCCATTCATTTGTTAGATGGCAAGTTGGCAACCATTGTGTGCAGCTGTTGATGAATAAGACAAATAAAATGGTACAGATGAACAACAACTCCAGTGAACAAAAATACAGATGGTTTTTTTTTTTTGCTGATGATGAATCTACTGTAATATTTATTAAAGATATCAATGCTGAAAAACATTCTAAAGTGAAATTAATCATGACCTATTTTAATATAAACTTGTATGTATTTTGTGGTTTTGCAAAATACATTAGTGTGCCCTAAATATCTTCATGTTCTAAAAAGAAAACTGTCAAAAAGGGCTTCAAGACTTGAAAAGAATGACTGGAACTATCGCCCTACTTTGAAGCTTCTCATGATAAAAACATTGTAAACAAAACTGAAGATGGCACATATTTTTTGCTCTCCTTGATATATGAACAGATTGTATATTGTATGATGATAGCAGAATATACTAGAGCACAAGAAAAATTCAAAACAATTATATACATTACATACGATAACGAGCGCAAGAAATGGTCTGTTGGAAACAAAAAAGTTAAAATATTCTACAAGTGCGCTTCAAACAAAGTGCCTGGTGTAGTAAGTAATATTCAAGAGTGTGGTATGATATAAGCACTTATGTCAATTTTATTAAATTTCTTTGAAAATTAATTACCTCTTATTAAATGATTGGAAAAATCAATATTTATATTTATATTTTTTTAAATTACTTAGATAGGGGTATAGCATATAATTTATATGAACATATTTATATGAACATATTTTCCCATGTGACCATGTTACACAAGTGATGTTACCAGTCATTTAGTCATTTGCAGTGGCCTCACCAGGATATTGATGCCAAGTTTGGGGCCGGGGGAGCAAGAGAGGTATCCTTTCTCATGGGGATGAGCAAGATGGGCATTTGTCTCATGGAATGGAGAGGAGGGAGGGGGGGGGGGGGCGACAAGGCATATAAACCAGACAAATTATGTTTGAAAGCTTTTAACCTGCTTATTTCCTTGTAGGAATAAGATATCAACTTTCGTTTTTTAATGATTTGTTTCTTTATATCATGTGACCATAAGAGTGTCCCTTTAAAACTTAAATGTTGAGTCAAGTGATGTATTCTTCATAATTTTGAAAGTAATTTTTCTTGTGTTCATTTATTTTTCACTACTATGCCCATGTCAAGTTGATGAGATTGGACAACTTAAATGGTTGTTTTAATTATTGATGTTTTTAATTGATTGCAACCATAGTAAGAATGAAAATTTATTGATTAACTGTCATGTAGACATTGCCTACTCTGTGATGCGTTTGCAATACAAATATTGTCATACTTATGACAAATAGGCTGATTTGAATGACATTCATTGCTGGTCAAGCGTGTTCGTGTTATATGACAAGACGAAAATAGTATATGAACAAAATGACGGGTGAAGAAAGAATTCAAATGTCTTATAATATTATTCAAGGCTGATGTATTTTTTTGCAGAAGTGATTGACAGCTGTGGTATCATGGCCCTTCTTCAAGAATGATCTTAAGAAGATTGTTGAAATTGGTGGTATACAACCATTAGGTATCGTTTAAATGATTTACCAATGTGTCTAGTGGAGTAACCACAATTTGCTATCTAAGGAAATTTTGAAGAAAAACATTTTCCATATAGAATCCATCTTCAAAATTGCTATTTCTGAAGATAGAAATGCCTTGAATGGAAAATATGTTCAACAATTTTTTTCAAAATGATGTTTTTCTTTTCCCCTCTGCCATAGAAGATGATCTTGTTTGACCACTAAATGAATAGTTACTGGAATTAGTTAGTAAGATACATTGAAAAGTTATTGATAAATATAATTTGCCATTCATCCTTGTTTAGAGTTTAAATGAAATTCCCAGATTGGTAAAGTGAGAAAGATATTTTGATGGAAAACGTGCCTTTTCTCACAAATTTTGTTTACCTGAGTTCCGCAGCTTGCGTATGATTTCTGGATCTTTTCCATGATTTATTGAGACATATTGATTCTTGGTTCCTGCAGTGCTTATTCACCAAGGTATGCATGATCGAAGCATATTTTACATTAGAAACTTGCCAAGGCGGCAGCCAGCAAAGGCACACAAATATGTACTTTTGCACAACTGTTTTTGGGTAGGTGACTCATGTATCTTAACGGTATACTGTAGATGGGCAGCAACGAAATGAGCTTAAATAGTTTAAGATATGCTTAGAAACCATGAAAATATCAGCAAAATCAGTTGAAATTCACCATTTCAACACTTAGATGCATAACTAGCATAAATTGTGCAATATTTTATGACCTCAGTCAGAAGAGACAAGCAAATTGCTCATGTTAAAGGATTTGTTCAGTGGTTAAACAAACATATATTATATGAAAGAGGATTTTAAAAGACACAAAATGGTAAAGAAAGCATTTAAAATGCTTACGCTGTTAACGAGTTATTAAAGTTTAAAACTCTGTTTATCTGTGTAGAAATGACTGGTGTACTAAGTCTACTATGTGAGGTTGGTGCCTTAATTTTTCATTCTTAACAATTGTTAATCTACTTTAAAGAAAATTAAATCTTCTTTTTACTATTTTAATTATTTTTCCTAATTTTTTTAAGGTGGTAAATTATAGTTACCCTTACTAGTTTCTGTTTTACTACTCTCCAGACATACCCAATGGTTTTTAAGCCACAAAATCACAGGACAAAATATGATATAACACATAAAGACTTTGTGGAATCTGAGGCTATGACATCACAACTAGTCTGATTTCAATTATTTCTACACAAATGATACCAAACTTTACATTAGATTATCTCCTTAACAGTATAAGATTTTTCTTCAGCATTTTGTTTTTTTCGATGTCCTCTTTCATATGAGATGATGTTGCCTGACCCTCTTTTGATGTCCTCTTTCATATGGTATGATGTTGCCTGACCTTCTTTTGATGTCCTCTTTCATACGAGATGATGATGCCTGACCTTCTTTTGATGTCCTCTTTCATACGAGATGATGTTACCTGGCCTTCTTTTGATGTCCTCTTTCATACGAGATGATGTTGTCTGACCCTCTTTTGATGTCCTCTTTCATATGAGATGATGTTGCCTGACCTTCTTTTGATGTCCTCTTTCATACGAGATGATGTTGTCTGACCCTCTTTTGATGTCCTCTTTCATATGAGATGATGTTACCTGGCCTTCTTTTGATGTCCTCTTTCATATGAGATGATGTTGTCTGACCCTTTTGATGTCCTCTTTCATATGAGATGATGTTGCCTGACCTTCTTTGATGTCCTCTTTCATATGAGATGATGTTGCCTGACCTCTTTGATGTCCCTTTCATACGAGATGATGTTGCCTGACCCTCTTTGATGTCCTCTTTCATATGAGATGATGTTGCCTGACCTTCTTTTGATGTCCTCTTTCATACGAGATGATGTTACCTGGCCTTCTTTTGATGTCCTCTTTCATATGAGATGATGTTGTCTGACCTTCTTTTGATGTCCTCTTTCATATGAGATGATGTTGCCTGACCCTCTTTTGATGTCCTCTTTCATATGAGATGATGTTGCCTGACCTTCTTTTGATGTCCTCTTTTATATGAGATGATGTTGCCTGACCCTCTTTTGATGTCCTCTTTCATACGAGATGATGTTGTCTGACCTTCTTTTGATGTCCTCTTTCATATGAGATGATGTTGCCTGACCCTCTTTTGATGTCCTCTTTCATACGAGATGATGTTACCTGGCCTTCTTTTGATGTCCTCTTTCATATGAGATGATGTTGTCTGACCTTCTTTTGATGTCCTCTTTCATATGAGATGATGTTGCCTGACCCTCTTTTGATGTCCTCTTTCATATGAGATGATGTTGCCTGACCTTCTTTTGATGTCCTCTTTTATATGAGATGATGTTGCCTGACCCTCTTTTGATGTCCTCTTTCATACGAGATGATGTTACCTGGCCTTCTTTTGATGTCCTCTTTCATATGAGATGATGTTGTCTGACCCTTTTGATGTCCTCTTTCATATGAGATGATGTTGCCTGACCTTCTTTTGATGTCCTCTTTCATATGAGATGATGTTGTCTGACCCTCTTTTGATGTCCTCTTTCATATGAGATGATGTTACCTGGCCTTCTTTTGATGTCCTCTTTCATATGAGATGATGTTGCCTGACCCTCTTTTGATGTCCTCTTTCATATGAGATGATGTTGTCTGACCTTCTTTTGATGTCCTTTTTCATATGAGATGATGTTGCCTGACCCTCTTTTGATGTCCTCTTTCATATGAGATTATGTTGCCTGACCTTCTTTTGATGTCCTCTTTCATATGAGATGATGTTGCCTGACCTTCTTTTGATGTCCTCTTTCATATGAGATGATGTTGCCTGACCTTCTTTTGATGTCCTCTTTCATATGAGATGATGTTGTCTGACCTTCTTTTGATGTCCTCTTTCATACGAGATGATGTTGTCTGACCTTCTTTTGATGTCCTTTTTCATATGAGATTATGTTGCCTGACCTTCTTTTGATGTCCTCTTTCATATGAGATGATGTTGCCTGACCCTCTTTTGATGTCCTCTTTCATATGAGATGATGTTGTCTGACCTTCTTTTGATGTCCTTTTCATATGAGATGATGTTGCCTGACCTTCTTTTGATGTCCTCTTTCATATGAGATGATGTTGTCTGACCTTCTTTTGATGTCCTCTTTCATATGAGATGATGTTGCCTGACCCTCTTTTGATGTCCTCTTTTATATGAGATGATGATGCCTGGCCTTCTTTAAAAATATATAACAACTTTCACTAAAGAATTTGACATCATAATTTTCACATGCTGAAAAAATGCAACGATTTGATTTGTCATACCTTGAAAACTATATATAAGTGCTATTGTGACCATTTAAAGGTTCTGCTTAGAATTAAAATGCTTTTTCATCTATGTAAAATATCGCCATCTGTCCATAATTTTACCCAAAAGAGTACATATCTATTTAAACCCACAATATAGTATTGTTCAGTCAAACAAAACATACCTGTGTAATTGTACTGGCTCAATTAACTTTTGAGAGAGTTTCTTATAAGTCATTTATTCAATTGAGTTTTCCTGACAAAGTTATTGATATTGAAATGCATATTGATTAAGGCTGCCAGCATATTTTGAAGAAAAATATTTTTGAAATGTACATATGCTAACAGTTTAAAAGGCAAGAATTCGTTATTCATAATGATTTTATTTTGAAGGAAAGAAAAAATCTTTAGAAAGAGCAAGGTTTTATTTATTGAAAATTAATTCATAGATGACATCTTACATTGGTACAATTGTAATTTGAGAAGTGCAAGCATTAATCATAGCCTGCAGTGGTATATCCTACACACCATCTTTTATGCCATTTGTATTTTTATCTGTTGTGTGTATTCAAGATTTAACTGACATACCATATTCATTATAATAATCGTGCAGCTAGTGTGCAACGTCAAGTACAAAATGGGGTGGTAGTAACAGGGGCAAAGTTACATTCTAGTTACTGACAATTAACACAAAAAATAGAACATTACTGCTCAAAAAAATGTTTGGAGATATAATTTTTGCTTCAAAAATATTTTAAAATTGGTTTTTGCCCATTTCTTTCTGTTGTAATACAACTTTCTTTGCAGCAGCAGTGAATACATATACCGATTGGCGGTAATTTTGTGAAAATTACCTTTGTTATGTTCAGAATTTCTATCGATGTGATATAATCATGGCATGTTTTGCCAGCTTCACCAAAAAAAAAAAAAGCCTTATGGTCAAACTTTTGGGTGCAAATCTTTTGGGTGCAATTCTTTTATATAAAATGATGTTGCCAGACCATCTTTTGATGTCCTCTTTCATACGAGATGATTTTGACATTGTAATTTTCACATGCTGAAAAAATGTAAAACCTTGATTTGTCATACCTTGAAAACTATATATAAGTGCTATTAGTGACCATTTAAAGGTTCTGCTTAGAATTAAAATGCTCTTTCATCTATATAAAATATCGCCATCTGTCCATAATTTTACCCCAAAAAGTACATATCTATTTAAACCCACAATATAGTATTGTTCAGACAAACAAAACATACCTGTGTAAATTGTACCGGCTCAATAAACTTTTGAGAGAGTTTCTTATAAGTCATTTATACAATTGAGTTTTTTTCTTAAATAAATTCATTGTTTTTAATCTGGGGCAAGAGAGGGACAGCTCTGCCATATGAGAGGGACATTGTATGCATCATTGTGTTTTAGGCCTAGGGGAAGGGATAAAATGGGATGATCAACATGAGGGGCAAATGTTCCAATATGCCCCCTTGGCACCATCACTTACTAACATTTTGATTGGAACGATGTTTTAGAAGTCATTTCTGTTGAATAACAAAAAATAAAGCCACACAATCTTGAATGTGTTCCATTTATCATGCCATGAAGTTTGCACAATGTTAAAGGCCATCTATCGTGATTAAAATGTGGCGACATACATTTTAATCCAAAACGATGCTGATTGGCGTGTCAATATAAAGTTCACATTGTACGATTGTGTTTCGACCAATCAAAACACGCAAATTGATATCTATTTACCTGCGCGTAATAGAGATAATAAATGGCCTTTAACACATTTTTCAACATTGATTGATACGCTCTATTTAAAAACATGAAAAACTTTTGACCAAATTCAAAGATTGTCGTACTCACACTTGAAGTAAATAGCAATTAAACTTAAAAACAAACCCAGGCACTTAAGTTAAAATTGAATAAGATAAAGATAATTAATTTCCCATCAAAGAAAATTTCCAAAATATAAAATAACAGCATCAAATAAATCCCTGTCTCTCTCAGTTTGAGTTTACTATACATAATAGCTTTTGAAACTCCCATTTTTATAACCTGCTGTAACAATTAGGTTTCTACGCAACATCCATGCCAGATATATGCAACAAAACAAAAAGTGCTTAATAGGTGAAATGAAATAAAAAATTGTGCAAAATTTCTTCTCCAGAAACAAAATCACCTAAGGCCCCCAATTATTACCTGCTATGAACCCTGGATATGTGGAACTTATCAGGCAGTTCCTTAAGGTTTCCCATACTTATCATTTTTCTTTCCACAAGATGATATATCCAGTATTGCACTAACTCTTACTTGGAATTGTTAATAAACCGCACAACCTGATAAAGCAGCAATATGGCCCCACGTTTTGGCTGCCATCCAATTTTACTTTTCAATAATTCTGAGATGCAAAGGAGATGTTTGTGGCATTTAATGTAGATTGCTGGGGCTTTACATCATGCTGAAGGGAGTATTAATTAATCTATTTTTTTGGCATTTAAGGTAATAATCTGCAACTCAAATGGTGCGGCATCCAGCGAGTTGAAAGAACAAAGACAAATATTGTGTTATTAGAAAGAACGGCGGTAAAACTGTAGTTTTAGATCAAACGAAAACATTGAGGATTAGAGAAATGCGAAAAGATGTTGGGAGAGGTATCGCGCTTACATTGATGCTAATTAGACTTACAAGGATGCAATATTGCTGTGCATGCCTTACATTGTACAAGGCATACTAAAGTTTAGAGGGATGGATATGCTTAATACAATTATGCTTAAAGGGAAGAAACAGCTCATTCCTTCCACTGGGACAATATACAAAAAAGCACTTATAAAAATATGAATAAATAGGTTTGATATATTTTTGATACATGTTTCAATACAAATATTTTAGTAACGTTTGTATAGATTTGATTGCAATACCTAAAATTGATTTGAGGTGGTTGGGACAAGATACTGATAAAAACAAATTGAAAAAATAGTTGAATAACTGAAATGAAATACAATTTTTTTTTGCAGGTTTGAATATGTAATTTGATTTTGGGGTGTGAAACATTACAGGAAATATATCATTTAATTTTCACATTTTGCAAAACAGTTAAAACCAATTTGTTCATGATTTGTAAAATTACAAGGTCGGGTGTCAAAATAATTTGATTTCAAAGTATTTTTAGATGATGAATAGTATTTCTTTCTGTTATTTTTAAATTTGATTGCAGAAAGTGACTGAGCTTAGGTTGAGTTGAAATGATGAAATTGAGCTTTTATAAATACATTGATTGCTTTATGCCATCTTGTTGAAGATGTTTCTGCAAGTAACTTCGACTGTGCTAAATTTCTGGTTCGGTGAAGCTTGGTTTTTATCTAAATTTGGAAAACAGAATAGAAAAAAAAAGATTTAGACTAGAATTACAATATTGATGAAGTGATTTGATTGATATCTGATATCTAATGGAACCCCTTCTCCACCCTAAATTTCTTGTAAAATTGTAAGCTCACTTAAAATTGACCAAGCTTGTCATCTGTTTAATGAGCTTGCTGTTAGAATCCCTTACAGAAATATTAGCTTGCAGCATGCTTGCGACAAGCTAACATTTGCAGCAAGCTTGCAGCAAGCGTTCTGCAAGCTAGTTTTGGAACAAATTAGCTTGTGCAAGCTAGCAAAAAACTCTGCAAGCTTGGGCAAGCTAGCAAAAACTTTCAGCAAGCACAAATATTCATGCTAACTTGCGTAAGCTAATGTTAGCTTTGGAACAAATTAGCTTGCGCAAGCTAGCAAAAACTGCAAGCTTACACAAGCTAGCAAAGTTTTTCTGCAAGCTTACAAATATTCATGCTAATTTGCACATGCTAGCTTGCTCAAGCTAGTATTTGTTCAAATACTAGCTTGCAGCATATTTGCGCAAGTTTGCAGCTAGCGTGCACAAGCTAAAATTGTTAGTCTGTCACAAATGTGCCACAAGCGTGCCGCAAGCATGCCGCAAGCGTGCCTCAAGCGTGCCGCAAGCGTGCCGCAATTGCAAGCATAGATTTCTGTAATGTAATTCTAATAGCATATGGTCTCATCTTGCAGGTGTCATTATAAAATTAAGCATTTATTAATTACAAATGATTTTGGTTGATTTGAACATTCATATCAAACTTTATGAGTATTATCATTTGTGTAGTGACTCCAGAATAATACTCCTATATATTTCAGTAGAGAGCTCCTTTCAATTATAAACCGATTGGAAATCGTCAAACCATAATTTTTTTTATATGAAAATCTCAATGTATACCAAAATGAACATGTACAATTTTCTCTTGGAAATATGCATGATAGTCCTTAACTTTTTAAAACTACAAACTGTTGTTGTTTTGTTGTTGTTGTTGTATTTCATCCATGAGGGTTGTTATGGGGTGAGAGGCAAGGAGACTTGTTCCCTCATTTTCAGGTGGGACAGCAAAAATAAAGTAAACAGTTGAAAATAAAAATATATACAAAATCTTTTTTTGGTCTTTTGGTGTTTGTAGTAATTTTGTAAATTTGCTTCCTGGTTGAAATATTGAGCTTGCATAAGAAGAAGGAGGGCAAATTTGTGGTAAGCGTGTCATAGCCTCAAACAAGCCCGTTTCTATTTTCCGAGGTTTCTTCTCCAAGCTTATTTCAAAATGATATCTTCTATTGTGAGCTCTCGTGGTAAAGCTCAAGGTGGCCTTTAGTGAGATTGTCATTTCTATAAGGATATCCTCATGGTTTTCTCCTCGAGAGGATCATTTCTTATCCTGCATTTATAGTTCATTGTCCAATGAAATGCAAGCATGGTGATAGCTCGTGGTGAGCTTAAAGTGAGCACGTCGTTTTATAACTCACCCTGAAAGGTTTCTCCTCCCGGAGATCATTTCTTATCTCACATTTATAGTTTATTGTCTATTAAAATGCAAGTATGGTGGGCTTAAAGTGAACTTGCTACAGCCTATAAGGGATATCGTCAATGGTTGCTCCTTCAGGAGACTCTTATCCCACATTTGTATTTCTTAGTCCAATGTAATACAAGTATGTTATATTCACGGTGAGCCTAAAGTGGGCTTGATATGGCCTATAAGGATATCCTCAATGGTTCTTTAATGGCATTAAAAGTGAGCTTGCTATTTCATTAAAATGAGCTTGCTATGGTATTACTGTGAGCTTGCTATGCCATTAAAGCGACTTGCAATGGCATTAAAGTAAGCTTGCTATGTCAATAAAATGAGCTTGCTATGGTATTAAGGTGAGCTTGCTATGCCATTAAAGCGAGCTTGCAATGGCATTAAAGTAAGCTTGCTATGTCATTAAAATGAGCTTGCTATGTCATTAAAATGAGCATGGTATGTCATTAAAGTGAATTGCTATATCATTCAAGTGAGTTTGCTATATCATTAAAATGAGCTTGCTATGGTCTTAAAGTGAGCTTGCAATAATATTACAGTGAGCTTGCAATGGTTTTAAAGTCAGCTTGCAATGACATTAAAGTGACCTTGCTATGTCATTAAGGTGTGAGCTTGCTATGCCATTAAAGTGAGCTTTCTATGCCATTAACTTGAGCTTGCAATGGCATTCAAGTGAGTTTGCAATGACATTAAAATGAGCTTGCTATGGCATTGAAGTAAGCTTGCAATGACATTCATGTGAGTATTCTATGGCATTAAAGTGAGCTTGCAATGGAATTGGGGTGAACTTGCAATGACATTAAAGTGAGCTTGCTATGGCATTAAAGTGAGCTTGATATGGCATTAAAGTGCACTTGCTATGGCTTTAAAATGGGTTTGCTATTGCATTAAAGTGAGCTTGCTATGGCATTAAAGTGAACTTGCTCTAGCATTGAAATGATTTTCTATGGCATCAAAGTATGCTTGCTATGATATTAAAAGAGCTTGGTGTGGCATTGAAGTGAGCTTGCTATGGCATTAAAGTGAGCTTGCTATGGCATTAAAGTGAGCTAGCTATGGCATAAAAGTGAGTTTGCTATGGCATTAAAGTGAGCTTGATACTGCACAAAGGTGAGCTTGCAATGACATTAAAGTGAGCTTGCAATGATATTGAAGTGTGCTTGCTATGGCATTGAAGTGAGCTTGCTATAACGTTGAAGTAAGCTTGCAATGGCATTAAAGTGAGCTTGCAATTGCATTACAGTTAGCTTGCTATGGCATTAAAGTGAGCTTGCAATGGCATTAAAGTGAGCTTGCTATAGCATTGAATTGAACTTGCTATGGCATTAAAGTGAGCTTGCTATGACATTAAAGTGAGCTTGTTATAGCATTACAGTTAGCTTGCTATAACATTAAAGTGAGCTTGGTAAGGCATTAACTTGAGTTTGTTATGGCATTAAAGTGGATTTGCTATGGCATTAAAGTGAGCTTGCTATAGCATTAAAGTGGGCTTGCTATGGCATTAAAGTGAATTTGCTATTGTATATAACAGGTATATCTTCAAAGTCTATTCCTTCAGGGGACCCTTCACCCACATTTTTAGTTCGTCGCCAATGAAATGATTTAATACAATAATTTATCTGGCTGTACCACGCTTTAACAATTTGACATAATACAAAGTCCTTGTTGGTTTTCTAAGAATCACCCACGTCATTCATTTTGTGATATAAAAATGAGCAGTTCATGCAATTTGCCACGTATTGATGCTATTTTTCCTCAACCTGGCTGGAAGCTCTAAAAAAATCCTGCATTTGATGTCCTTTTTTCTGGTTGTGTTTTATCATTCCTAATAATCCAGGCTTGTTATTCCACAGTGAATACTGATCATCTGAGATAGTTGAACTGGTGCAGGCATTACATAGGAAAAACAAAGCTGAAGTTGCCATGGCGACTTTTCATAATTTATTCACATGTCAGATTGTCACAAAATAAAAGAACAATAAAGTTGTATGAATGCAAAATAAGAAACAATAACAAAATTTAATTAACTCATTGAATTGAATTCCTGAGAAAGTTTTAAATGAAAGAATGGCCTCTGTGCAGTCTATATATATTCTTGCATATATTATTAAGTTCAGTGCAACAGTAAGCTTACAAGGTGGTGGCGAGGAAGATATCCAAAACAGAATCTCTAAAGCAAGAGTAGCATTTATGAAATCAAATAAGATATGGAACTCAAGCACATTATCAATATATACAAAAATATGACTGTTTAACTCTAGTTAAGTCTGTACTCTTGTTAAGTATGTACTCTTGTATGGTTGCGAGACATGGAGAGTTAATGTAGTAGATAATAAAAAGCTGATACATTTATGTTCAAATGTTACAGGAAAATTTTGAAGATCAGATGGCCATATGTAATATCTAACAATGAAAACACTGAGATTCACGACAAAATCAGTACTTATGTAAAAAGAAGAAGGTGGAGGTGGATTGGTCATGTGATGCACATGAGCAATAAACACTGTGTGACAGATATGACGTGGAAATCAGAGGGGAGAAGGAAAGTTGGTCATCCTAGAATGACCTAGAGAAGGACAGTCGAGAAGGAGAGGAATGTGATGGGATGGAGCTGATAAACAGAAGCCAAACAAGTTGCAAATAACAGTCCAGTGGGTAGAGTGCACTGCAGCCTTATGGGCCAGCTAGGAGGCCTGAAAAGACTATGTGGGGTGATGTTATTTTATGACACGTTTTTCACGAGGGAATGATTTTTTTTTTTTTTTTGAAGTTTACCTTTGAAATGTGTTACACAATCCATTGGCCGCACTTAAAAATCAGACATTTTACAAAAAATATACAACTTTTTCTTCTGCTGAAAGATTTTTGATGCGAGACCCTATAAACTGTAGGTCACTAAGCTTGTGCCTAAATCCGGCACTATTTGAATTTGTAATGTTTAGAAGTTCTGATCAATTTAACTTGCATCGAGTGTGCCATTTTGCCTTAGCACTTCAGGGAAAACCCCACTTTTAGGACATTTCATTTTCCCCTAAAAGGTGGGATACTTTATTATTATCTCATTATTATTATTATTGTTGTTGTTCTTGTTGTTGTTGCTGCTGCTGCTGCTGCTATTCTTGTTGTTGTTGTTGTTACTGCTGCTGCTATTCTTGTTGTTGTTATTATTATTATTGCACTTATTTATATAGCGTCTCTCCCGGTGGATCGAGGCGCTTCATAATGAAATTGATAATACATAGAGAAACTCTTTATATACATTATCAAAAAGTAAGAGAATTGCAGGACAATATACAAGCATCGAAGAATTGGTAAAAATCCCAAAACAAGATGATAAAACAAGAAAATAGATATTATAGACAGCATAAAACTTATTCAGTAGGAAAAAGATGAGTCTTAAGGGCCTTCTTAAAAGTATAAACAGTTGGAGCCTGGCAGATTACAATAGGTAGATTATTCTACAAACGTGGACCCAGGACAGAAAAGGCGCAGTCCCCACTGACACGATTAGTTCTTGGCACCACAAGGCGAGTGACATCCTTGTTGGATCTTAGACCAACCCGTCCAGGCTCATAAATATGCAGCAAATCTTGAAGGTATGAAGGCGCAGTTCTGTACACATGCAGTAAGATCTTAAAATCGATTCTCTGCTGGATGGGTAACAATAAAGAAGTCATCTACCAATTGTAGATACTACTATTGTGTGAAGTACCTTATCCACCATATTGTTTAGTTGACGCATATATTATTGGGAAAATCGAGAAGTCCCTTTGAAGAATGAAAGAGAAGATAATAATAATACTTTTGACCATAATGTATTCTTGTATATGTATTTTATTACATTTTTCACAAAGGGATTGTTGAGTTTCATCTTCAAGCTTTCTACGCAAAATACTGAAACATTATAAAGCAATCATTAAAAACTATCCTGAATATTATGTTGTGTGCTCACAGTACATAGGATGATATCAGACCCCTAGCTTGAATTAAATAGGGGCAGGGTGCTAGACTTGTTGAGGGGCACATTAATGTGCACGCGAATCGCTGCATCTTTTTGGCATGGAGTCCAGGGCCCCTTTACAAACAGGACAATTGGTTACTATGCTATCATTCTGTGTTCTGTATTCATTTATGAGGTTAATTAAGATTATTAGGTTAAAAAAAAAAAAAAACATCTAAAAAACAAAAAAGAAGCCCCAGGGGCAGGGTTGGCCCACAGAGGGGCGGGGATGGGCCGCCCCTGTAAAACAGCAAAACTTGGGGTCTGAATATTGGTCTCCTAAATTGTAAGTAGCAGGTAATATTTTAAGACAAGTTACATGCAATGAAATGAAGCAAATTAAACATGATCATATTTTGACCATTGATTTATAGCTTTTATACACAACATGTTACCATAGAAACACAGGCTTTTTATCAATACAAATTGATTTGAATATTGTTTTCTTAGTGAATTGGCACTTGCTTTCTTTTTTGTTTTTCTCTCTTTAATTTTGTATTTAAAAGAATTGGCATGATGATGTTTTTTCTATGATCTATGTTAGTAATTGATCGTTTGTGAAATATGAGCATGCTTGAAAGGGAAGGCGAAGAAGAAGATTTAGCGAAAAACTATTAATCTATGAACAAAACGACAGCTGAATCATCACATCACATCATAACAAGAGAGAGTCACTAGTTAATAAAGCAAACAAGATTGACGTAAAAACGAATTCAGCTGACGATATAAAGACATTTTCTGCTAACAAGTTTTCTTCTTTTCATATAGCTGAAAGGTCTAGGTCTAGTTATAAAAAACTAGGAAAAATGACCTTAAACAGCAATGTGTTATTAGAAAAATGTTTTTTACATTTAGTCTTCAGGTTATGGCTGATCTTGTACACTTATGAGCTTTTGACAAGATGTGCAATATGTGTGACAAATTGATAAGAATTAGACATTCCAAGCTGTTGTATATAATCCTTCAAATGCCATTCATGTGAAATAGTGCATGTTAATTGGGATTATGAGAAAGAATATTTTACAGATTATTATTTTTTACTTTGTCAAATCGTCACAGCAGTGATTATGGTATCATTTGGAAGAGCTCGAATAGTTTTTTTAGAAAATGTAACTTTCTGATGGGACTTATGTTGAAGATTTAAAAAAAGAAAAAATGTGTTGAAATTAATGAAAATTTGAAAAATGTGCAAAATTTAACAAAGACAATTTTTTTAGCTCCACCATTACACAGAGTGTAATGAGAGTGGAGTTAATCAAATCGTATGTGAACTCCCATATGTACCTGTACAAAGTTTTTGTTAAAATGCATCTCCTATAAGGTTTTAACAGTTTTGCTGTTGAGATTCTTGCTCAAGCGAGATTTTTGTATGCTTCATAAAACAAGAGATATTCCATGTAGTTTTTTAATTACAGCTCCCGAAAAGGTAAAATTTTTGTCTACAAAAGTGTCAGATTTCAAAATGTAATGGCGTTAAAAATAGCTCTTTTAGCTGTAAAGAGTAATCCTATTTGTGTTTCGTATCGGTACCACGCCGGGCTGTGTATGGCCGGTCCTCCATGCTTATTAGTTACATGTACGGTCTTGTTGTTAATCATATCGCAGTATTTTTCCAATCAGAATTCGGACATTCTGCTATGAATATGCAAATTCTTATTAAGGCCACGCTGTATTATATGTATCGGATTGGAACACGAGTTCTTAAAGGTCATGACATATATCATAGAGGATAAGATGTGAAGTTGTTGTTTGATTATTTTCGCTTGTCGTACAGTATGTCTCAAGTGTCAGTAATCGTGGGAGTTATACTTAAATGCACCAATGCACTAAGGATAAAGTTTTGTTGGGTTGGTGAACGCACGTGACATTAGGTAAGCCAGGAGTTGTTACTAATGTGCTGTATGGGCAGCAGATTGCCAGAAAAAAAAGGTTTTATTTTCAAACTTGTTTACTGTGTTCGTGGACATGTAGAAGAATCATTGCTGGTTAGTATTCAATGGGGAATTCCAGGGCTGCTAGTAAGGTTATGGCGGTTATCTGTTTGTTCTATTATCTGTTTAGGAAATCATGCTCAGTGTAAATTAATGTTATTTCAATTTTATGTTTGTTTTTTTAAAGTTTGCATCAATTCACGAAACCATCTAACCAACCTTCTTCTCGTGTCAATACCTACTAAAGTTATTGCCTTCACATTTTACCCGGGGTCCATATGCATAACATTAAACATTTTCACGGTACCTGGGATCGGATGGAACGCAACTGGCTTGTGCTCATGAAGGCACTAGGCCCAGGCTAGCACTCATTAATATAACCATCAAATACACACACACACACAAAATTTCTGCCCATATTGATTCATTATCGAATCACAGTACATATCTCCTAGCCACTGACTGGCCCACATGAAATCTTTTGATCACCACCACGCTGTAACTCCTAATAAGGTCATGGGGATACCGTACTAACTTGTTTTACATTCGGAGTGGAAGGTTGAGAATCATTGAGTGGGCCATACAATATGAAGGGAAATCCCACGTTAAATCCAAACTGCGCATGTCTAAGACACCCCTGGATATCTGAAGCACAAGGTGAACAGGGATCCCCTGTTCAAATTAGCATAAGTCCGACAGTCCGGTGCTAGTTAAACGGCCGTTGGACTAGTGGAATTTGTCCTGAATGCCCTTCAGGCTAGTCCAAAAATCAGATAGAATGTTCTAGAATTTTGATAGAAATAGACAAGACAGCATACCAACAAGTTCTATCTTGCTGACTTTAAACGTTGATATTTACGCTATAATGTTTGCAATATTTCCTATTTAAATCCTATTCGGTCCGTGTACCATGTTTTCATTACGTAAGTTTACCGATCATGCATACACGTACACATTTCTGTATACATATTCACACACTATTAGTGTTAGAGATATAACAAGAATGTATAGACTCATGGTGTTTGCAAAAGTTTGTGAAGGGTTGTCAGATCCAGAGACTAGGGCTTGGGGCATGCGCATTGACTGGTCCTTAATTGTGTTCTTCTCAATTGCATTGGCAATTGAAATCTTTTTATGCAAAACAATATTGATAATTATGATATTAATGGCCTTCAACAATGCTATTTTGTGAGGTTATTAAGTGTGATGATGTTGTTTTAAAAGAAAAAAAATCATAGTTGCTGTGACCCAATCGTCAGCATTTTGTACCAGGCATTTGAAATTTGTTCTCAATATTTGATGTATACAATTAACTATAGTAAAGTCAGAGCCTGACTGCCCGGCCCGGTGGCTAATGCTTAATACCATGCATGCACTTCCACATGTATCGGATGGTTTTCCCACTAAAATCTTCCACAGACCTAAAGTTAACACCCTGAAACTTCCTTGTTTGGCATGAACACAACAGGTCTTTACAGATTGACAGTTATATTGTAACCAATCAGGTTTATCAACTTTGGCATAATTATGTTAATGAGCCCAAGCTCAGCTCTAGCAGTGCACACAAATATTTGAATGGCGTGGTCTTATCGTTGATCATTGCGCCAGGGAGTTGCCATTTAGCAACTTCCTGGTTGCGCTAATGGGAATGCTGATTGCGCTGTATGTACATCGTGTGAAAAGACGGCAAGTCTGTGTAATATTATAGGTACCGGTAGTGAATAAGTGACCTACATATCCCAATGCTTTTATAAATAAATTACACAACCATGGAGTAATGACGACTTTGAAACTACAGTATATTGAAAACATGAAAGTTTTCCTTGATTTTCAGAATAGGAAAACTTGGTTGCATGCATTTTATAGTCCTATTTTGGGGAAGCTTCTCGTAATGAACATTAATAGAAAAACAACATTTTCCATACTTTATTGTTCAAGCTTTTTTGCGTAAATAAATTGATATACACAAATCATTGTTAATTAAACATCCTTTAATTGCATGCTTGAATTATTTAATAATATAATTAAGCTACAAAATGCATCTGAATGAGTTGCATTTACATTTAATTGTATGGTGTATTGTTTATTTTGCATGAAATATAATTATAACTTTGGTGTGACAATGGCTGTTGACGTTGTTGAACTGCCAGTGGGTGGCATGACAATGCATTGGAAACATAACAATAAAATCACAAGATTAAATAATACTGTAAAATGTTGGGCTAATACAAAATCAGTAAATCAGGCTAGTTGAAAATAAAGCAGTGATGCCCGACAGGCTAGTCAAATCAAAATGCTAATTTTGGACCTGTATTTTATGTAGGCTTTGGCCTACTTAACTTTGTTGACAGTGCTTGGATTATTATCAGGATTATTGAAAATAAAATTTTGTTTTAAATTATTTTGCAGGATTGCTTATGGTATGTTCCTTACTTTTTTTCTTCAATGAAGTCTCTCGAAGTCTCTCGAAGTCATTTCATCATGTGTAATGAAAATGAGTGAACCCCGGTGGTGCCATTCCCTTTCCATTAATTAGTACCATTTATTTTCCATGAATTTTTGTCTTACATTCAGTTAGGATATAAAATAACTACTATCTTTGCCACTCGTTGGGTGAAAGCTCTTTGGTTGGACTGATGCCAGCCATGTTAGTATGGCTGCCTTCAGTGATGGCTAGCTATCCGAGAGTACGACAAAAACCTATACCCTGCTGTACTGTTTTAAGCCTTGTGTTAAAACAGGATAATCTGAGTTTTAAGATCTTTATGAAAACGAAACCATTTTACCCTTTATTTACCCACAATGCTTGATCATTAATTTTAAAGCTCATCCATGTCTTTAAAAACTGTTTGTATGATGATTTTAGTTACTTTAATCAAAGTTTTTACTGGGCTACTTTTTACTCCGTAAAATTGTCTGACGAGCTCTTCAAAGTATGGTCAATGTTCAAAACACTGCATTTTAGTGGGGGTAATATGTTTTAGACTATTTAAGGAAATCTTGTTTCAGTACCGGCCAAATGAAATTTACTTAACATTTATGAAGATTTATGTGTAAATGTTAGAAATTTTGTTATGTTTACAAAATGTATTTTCTAACCATACTTGTGGTGGAACTGACCTTTGACCTTGCCAACCTCAGTAATCGAGCGAGACATGATGGTATCATGCATTTTTCAGGCAGTCATTCACAACTAACCTTGTTCAACACATATGACCTGACTGTAAGGGTGCCATTAAACCCAAACAAACAACTGAATACAACTCATACAGGGAAAAAATGGAATAGACTTCAAATAAAACATTGAAAACAAAATCATAAAAATATCAGATATGACAAAAATAGAATCAATAAAAGCAATCAGTTCTTCTTGCATTGTTATGGTTGAGCTATAAGATCATTGATGTCTAGTTTCAGAGACTTACTTGCCATACTTCCAGACCTAGCTTTCGCCTGAAAAGCTGTGAGGAACTTACAAAGACATCAATGCATCTAATTATGGTTGACTTTTGACTGCTCCCATCATTAATATCATTTCTTTTTTAAAACAACTCACCTATGTGAAATATACCATAAGGAAGGCTAATTCATGTGCTTTCATTTGAAATAAAAAAAAAGAGCAATAACCCCCGCTGATTATTACTTATTTTAGCCTACCAAGTAGTATGCTGGTATCATTCTGAATTGAATTTTGAAGTAGTTTTTGTTCAAGTGCTTGTTTGATAATCTTTATATGCCGTCGATTCATGACAAGAGAAGTCAAAACACAGTCAAGATGCTCTTGCATTTTCCAGGGACGTCTTTCCCCATTGATTTTTTAGATGGTTTATGGTAGCCTACAGGGTGCTAGCTACGGTGGGCGGTGCTGGGCAGGCCCGCCCAGAACTCGCAATTCCCGCCCAGCACTCGGCTCTAAGATTCACTCTTCCGCCCGGCACTTAAAAATTCAATTCGGTTAAATAATTAGGTGTTTAAACATATCTCCTTTTAATCTCGCTCTATTTATGTCATCCACTGATTGAACGTAACACACATAACATAACACACATTATGCACAATAAATTCCAATCAAAACAACTGAACTATATAGGAATTTAACGTAATTGAACATACATATTATCATAAAATCACTCATACATAAAGCCCTTTGCATAAACATACATACATGCACACAGTTCAGATTCACGTTTTAATCCTTGTGAATCATTGCTGGCAGCTTGCCGAATCCATCACTTACCATACAAACAAACTTTAACAAAGTAAATATTTCACCCCCAAGGGCCCAAGGCGTGCTTATAGACCGGTCCAATCACATTTGTTATAAACCCCATATGCATTCAACATTATAATGGACTGATAGATATTCTTTTGATTTGTGGGGGATTTGATATTGACACAAGTTGTTGCGTACTTAATAGGAACATGTGCCGCTAGTTAACTTGAAATAATTGTAATAATGTATGGCTTTCGTTGAACGATAAATAAAAGCGGTAAAAAGTTTGGGCAAGATGAATAACCAGTCCGGTTCGATCCTGATTGGGAAAACAGTTTTGTTCTCCCGACCAGGGATCCTTTATTGAAGTATCCCACAATGCATCTATCCAAATTCAAAGTTTGTATAGGAATAACATAAGAATCAGACACATTTTGAGTGTGGGGAACTCAACCACTGCGAAGGGTTGAAATTTGTATTCACGATTTGAAATAACACCATTTTCTGAAATTATGAAAAATAACTTCAGGATTTGTGAAATTATTTAGCAATAAGTGCGTGATAGTAACAAAGTTGTTTTACTTTTGCGAAATTAAATATTAACAAAGCAACTTGAAACTTTGTTACAAAGTTAACCTTCACTGAAACTACTGATAAGATCTATGACTGAAACTTCACAATAAAAATGGCGACTTTCATATATCACTGTAAGCTCAGTGCGCATGCTTGAGTCTTCCGATCGGGGGACTTATTGAGTCCCCTGATCGGTGGTACAAACCGAACTGATAACAATGGATATTGAGGAAATAGTTTCTGGCATATATTTATACTTTTTTTTTGGAGGGAGGGCAGGAGGGAGCACTTTGACAGTTGAATATCCATTATATTTTCTAGGCTTATTGTACATACAAATATTTTGTAAATCTTTCTAGCATTCCGATGATAATAAAAAATGTACTTAAAAAACACTTTTTCGTTGACAATTTGTCAATAGAAGTGTACTAAATTTGAACAGTTCTTCATGGGAGAGGGGGTCTAAGAGGTCACCCAGGATTGTCACTGGAGCCCGGCACTCAAACTTGTCTAGCTAGAACCCTGGTAGCATAAATAATAATCAATGCTCAACATGTACACATTTGGACCAAATAAGTTTCTTTAATATTTGAGGTGCTGTGGCTCAGTGGTTAAGGAGTCATGCTCGTATTCGAGAGGTACTGAGTTCGATTTCCATCGTGAGTGCTGCATTGTGTCCTTGAGCAAGACACTTCACTTACTTGCTTCAGTCCACTCAGCTGTAAAATGAGTACCAGCACTGCTGGGGAGTTAATCTGCGATGGACTGGCATCCCTACAGGCGGAGTAATGTACTCTCATCCGCTTGCACCATTAAAACCGGGGATAAGCACCGGCTCAATGAGCCTTATGGTTTGGATGGATTAGCTTAATATTTGGTCACGCATGCTCTTTGTATATAATAGACAACAGTAAACAGAAGAAAGCACAGGTGAAGAATGTATTCAAAATTCCATTAGATTTATGCAGAAATGGCTGATTTCAGACTAGAAGGGTTACCACTGGGTCTCATTTCTAAAAACTACATGGAGTATTTTATTTAAACATTGTGTACCGACTTACAAACTGAGACAGGAAAGAAGTTTATTTGATTATCAATTAATTATATTAATGGAAAACGATTTTGATTATTCATTTGAGAAGAGCATTAGAATCCAAATATGAGAATAATATGCGCTAAAAAATCGTTAAGTCTTTGGACAATTTCTATGTTGCTTAAAAGAATATTGAAATCTGAGAACAGATGGGGTTTTTTTAAATTTATTTTGGAAGAAGCACTTTCAGGTTTGAGTATTATGGCTGTTCAAAGTTTGAGCAGTTTTTGATTTATGCAAAATTTGTGATGTATGGGCAGACAGCACAAAATTGATACCTTTAATATTTTTGGCTGATCATCCTTAAAAATATAAACGTATGCAAGATTGAATGCAGCCCAAGAGGCTTAATATAGTTATATTACCATATTTGATGTGATAAGCGCCCAGGGCATGTACAAATATAGAACGCATCACTTTTTAGGCCCGCAGATTTTTTCCTATTAAGCGCCTATGCTCTGGGACCGTGTGCAGCTGCTATTTGAAGTGTATTGTGTGAGGTGGTTCTATACTAGTCCCACAATAACCACCACAAAAGTATTGTGAGCGTCAGATGCAAAATAAGCAAAGAATGTAGCAGAACGTGAGTATTTTAAGTCTTTAATTAATCAAATGAATTGTGTTATCAGTCAAAAGATGTTGGGTGGGCGCTTATTAGAGTAGGGGCGCTTAATATGTCAAATACTTATCTTATTCTTCAAGTTTGGTTTTTGATCAATGTTCAGAGCTAATGGCTCGGATGGATTTAGCTTAATATTTGGTCACGTTCCATTGAGGAATGACTGAGTTTTGCAAAAGAGTTTGATCAGCCAAGTTCAGAGGAGAAAAAGTATAAATGGATTAAACAAGGAAAATGGGTGGGCTATTCAACTGCCAACATCACACTATACATATTGTCCTGCATAATTAATGAATGAATATATTTTGTAGCAATTTTAATGAAATTTGTATTGGTATGATAATGATTTGCAATAGATATTTAAAACTATCTAGTTATGGTTCGCAGGTATTACTAGACTTAATTACTGGTCATTCATTCCAACTGCTTACATAGTGAGCAACCAGACATACTACCAGATTTGTAAACCTACATCTCTTCTGTGACATGCCTCACGAAATATAATGATGGATTCTGCATTATGCAAATGTAAAAGGTCATGCCCATTGTTCTGTATTTAAGTAACAAGCTTCATTGAAAATTAAGACAGTCTTTATGAGCATGGCTTTAAAATTGATTGCAATAGTTAAGAGGTACACAGAAGGCTGACCTTGATGTACATGGGTATATAGCCTTAATTGCAAATGATTTGTTGCAGCGTACTACGATCATTAAAGATAAACGAATAGATGTTAGCAGCGCATCAGCAAAATTGGCAAAAATGCAGTGAAAATAAAGAACAAGTTTTGGAATAAAGAAAACGTTTTGGAAATCCAATCACAATAGTTTATGCAAGTTTTATGCAACGTTGTGATGCATGAACGGGTATTCTTGTCCATGTTTTTATATAAATGCTTTTTGTTCTCTCTACTTTGTTTTTTTCACCCATGTAACTCCTCTCTTGATCCCAGCTTTCTGACTTTTAGTTCTCGTATTTCTCTAAATCTCCCCATTTTTTTCCCCTACCCACCTCTAGAAATGATCTAACCTCTCAGGCACAATTTGACCCTCTTTGTTGTTGTCATCAAACAAGCAAACAAACAAACTTTTTGTTTTATAATGATGTAACACAGTTGCTGTTAGGGGAGTCATCTATCAAATTCTGCTGATTTTCAATGGATGGTATCTAACATTGAATTATAAAATAATAAACAAGATCTTTAAGTGTCTTTTTCTCCATACATCATAAATTTTGCATATGTCAGCAATCCTCATACTTCAACTCAAACAATCCGCAAAACTCAAAACTGATCATTTATAACTTAAAAAAACTAAAACAGTAAGTTCTGGCTGAACTATTCTTTCATAAGATTTATGATAGAGGAACGTTTGTTTAGCTACCCAGGGAGCTGTAGCTATCCATATACCTTAAAAGCAATATTCTCATGAATTTTCAGATATATTTATATGGTAAGAGCAGTATTAAGAAACAAATTGCTATGGAAAAAATAAATAACATGTTGATATCTTATTCTGTTATTGCACCAATATATTGGAAAGTGGCCAGTGCATTATATGGATGATGTCATAGTTGCACTTCCAGGACAAAGCTTGATGTATTTCTATAGAAAGTTTAGTCTCATTTTTCTCTTATTAAGAGTTTATGAGCAGATGGGCAAAGCATGTTCTTATGAAGTGCATATACCCCCATCTAAATAATGAAGCAAAAATTGTTGCTAAAAAGAGGCTAGGTAAACATTTGTTTGTTTTGTTTTGACATTACATTGTTGAATTAGACTTGCTGGACCAGTCTCTTTTCAACACACTGTGGGTCGAGATCTTTGACATGTTATAACTCCTAGCTAAACAGAATAAGATATCAACATGCTTTTTTCACTTATTTGTTTCTTTTCTAGTCCCCTATCATATATATCCTCATAAAAAAT